>DWMZ01005474.1:0-10920 GCA_018249855.1 Eueides tales michaeli | reverse complement strand
AATTTAAATTGTACATGAAAAAAACATATTCTGAATTTCATTACGATTAATCTTTATAAAAGGAATACTCCTTTATAAATATGAACCATACTAGCTACAATTTACTAAATCAAGAGATACCTCTTGAATTAATAAATTATAGCTAGTTTACTTCTTAGTGTAGATATAAAATCAAGTTAATGTTTATATTTAATATATTTATTTTTCTAACAATATAATAAGAACATTGTATAAACATAAAGCCTGCACCATTACAGGCTGCAGACAGGTGCAGCGATAGCGAATGATACATGAAATTTTTCATCTTCATTTCTTTGCTCTGGTAAAAAGCGCGGTATTGAGTGCATTCAACACGCAGTGCCTTAAAAATTCGGTGGAAAATGGTAATCGGAACGTAGTTTCTTAATACTAGACTCTCAAGTTACCTCTGTATTGCCTCTTTACTCTGTCATGTACTGTGTAGAATTAGGCTCCTTTTTCTTTCCCTCTTGGTTCCTTTTAGTTTCCTTTCAGAGAATTTTTATTTAAATATTTTTCATAGTAACCTGAACTAATATACGAGTTGTGAATAATTAAATTATTCGACTCGGCTTTATAATCGTAGTACACCCCCCCCCACCCCCCACCCCCCATGCGCCATGTCATAGAATTCAGTGGTAAATGGAAAACAAAAATGTCTTATTGGTAAAGAAATGTCTTAGCAATAGTTTCCCAGGCTCCCTCTATATACCCTGATACAACGTGAAACTAAAAAGTAAAATTAAATATTTCTAATTAAATTCACCCTTTTTTACTACTTACGGTTTTCAATAACGTCATAATGGTGTTTTAATATTTTAAATAAATAATCAATACAGCTATTTCATATTGCTTTCATACAAATTGTTACTAAATTTGGTTTATTATTTTAAGTTATTGTGCGACAGTCTGATGTAAGCTCAGCATCAGCATCTTAGCACCACACAGTTTGCGTAACCTAAATCAATCAAAACAGTATTGTATAGACACTATAAATAACAACGTCTACTGTTCAATATATTTTGGTAATATTTTATATTGTTGATTGTAATTTTTTCTATAGTTTAACTGTAGGTAAGCACAGAGAAAATGCAGCAGAAAATTAATGAATTACAAAAAAACTAAGACATTCCGCAATCCGCTCTTTGCGCAAGTTCGAGGTAAATGGGAGGTATTTGAGTAACAAAAGTAGAGTAATCAAAATATTTTTTTCTCCCCAAGAACTTGCGTAATAAGACAGAATATTGAGTAAATGCGTAAAAAAACAAAATATATGTAAAAAATACTTTGTAATAATAATAGACAGGCAGGTCAGACTGGGTTACCATTATGTATTTAAAATAGTCCGAAATAACCAAAAACATTTTTTATAAGCTTCTTGCGGTATAAACAGAGGGAACACGAACTAAATGTAAGACACACCGTTCTTTTTGTCTATCTACCAAATTCAACCGTATGCATGTTGAGAGTTGAGTGACGTAACTCAAAGTCGTGCTTCACCTTGTTATTGTTGCGAAGAAAAGAAAATACTAAATATTTCCTTTTCTTCTATAGGGTTTGAACTTATTACCTATCGCGTTGACAGTAGCATGCTTTTTTAAATACGCCACGAAAATAACATTATGATACGTTAAAGTATTAGAAATATATTTAAGGTACTATTAAATATATCAGCGTTATATGTTTGTAGAGAGCCACTTACCGGAAATTGAACATGCATGTCAATTATAGGCTATTCTACTATTAACCAAATTAATGTTGGAAATGGAAGCCACAAGTGGCTTATATCGATCCTCGTATTACCGTATATGGTAACTCCGTATTAGAAACAAACGAAGTAGTTATCGGAATTGATTTTTTAATGCAATTTAATAATCTAATCTCTATAATAGGTAACTGTGCAGTCGCACCGCGTGTACTCGGTTTGGGTTCGATTCATACTCAGTGAAATGAATTGTATAATATTTTCATTTCCTCGCTCTGATAACTAGACAAAGTGTGGCGTTGATTTCCGCCATATGAAGCGCTATGTTTTTGAAGATTCGGCGGATGGTGAGGAACGGAAGTGTGAGCATGGAGTGTCTTAATAATAGATTTCAAAGTTCCCTCTGGCTACTCAGCTATGTGCGAACTATAGCGTAAAGCTAAAAAATTAATCCAAAAAAAACATTCGACTAAAGCAGGATGGCCCCGATTCATAAAGAAACAACTAATTCAATGGAAATGATATGTTTTGATCATTCTCTCTTTAATACGTTAACGTTGTATTATATTATTACATCATTATAGTATATTAGATGATAATGTCTAAACTCACAGTCTTCATAATTATGATTAAAAGCAAATTGTATAATTGTGAACTATTGAGATAAATTACCTGTTGTTTATTTAGAAAACATATCAAAACTTGAACTCGCGTCTTTTGGAAACCGTCTGAGCGCTCTGACCACTAAACCATACGTTCTTATCAAGCAACGTTGAAATTTAAATGTTGCTATGTTCATTTTGTTATACGTTTCCTAAATAAGGACTTTTTTCGTAAGTATTTTAACGACTATTATATATAATTTAACAATTTTTCAAAACATGATGCTTCAAATAATAGTTTCTTGTGTAATATACTCTAGAAATATTATTTAAAAACGTCGGCTACATACAAAATATTAGGGTAGCTGATATAATTTTCAGAGTCAGTTCTGTTAGAAAGTAATTAAAGAATTCTAAAAAATATGAACATATATAATTTATATGAGAACATAAAAATTAGAAAAATCAGTACTGTCTATTCTGGTGGGAAATTGAACCCAGATTCATCTCGCAAGTAATTTAATAAATTATATATACAAAAAAAGAATTAAATATTATAATAAAACAAAACAACGTGCAGTACCTCAAATTCGTCGGAAAGTGGGGAACGGAACAAAGTGCCTCAACACTACGTTCCCAGGTTCCCAAGTTCCCTCTGCCTACCCTACATTTGCGAGATAGAGTATGAAGCTGAAAAAATATAATAGCCAGTTATAATTAACAATACAGCTTAACTAATGTGTTGTAATCCGATAATCTCTGAATACGTTATTAGGAATTGGAAATCTAAATAGGATGAACGTGTGCAATATAAATATAAACAAAGAGATTATGTTCAATACTGATTTATATTTGTATGTATTGCAATATATTTAAATATTATTATTGTTTATTTATTTTTTGTTAGCTTTACGCTGTATCCCGCACAAGGCAGGGTATGCAGAGGGAACCCGGGAACCTAGTGTTAAGACACTCCGTTCACTTCCGATCCCCACTTACCGCTGAATTGAGGCATTGCGTGTTGAGTGGTGAACCTCAACGCCGCGCTTTGCTTTAAGCCAGAGCGAAGAAATGAAATATTAAATATTTAAATTGAAAACATTTAATATTTCATTTCCTCGACTGGGGATCGAACCCATAACTTGTCGGTTACAGCCACACGCTTACGCCGCTGCGCCACGACAGGCCTCAAATATTTTAATATTAAATTTATATTATTATGTATATTTGCCCTTTTTGTAATTACACAATTTGTGTTATTGCGTGTTAAATGGCGGAACTTAACGCCATACTCTATCTTTTATACGGTGGATGAATTTACCATCGCGTTGACAAAAAACTGTCTTTGATTGCCTTTTCTGTTTTGATGATGAAGTAGTACTTAAGTCGAAGAAATGCAATTATTAAACACTTATTAAATACTTAACACGTTCGCAGATTCCCAACTTTCCTCTGCCTACCCCGCCATGTGCGGGATATAGCGTGAAGCTACGTACGTACGTATTAAATACTGAAGCGGGGATCGAATCCACTACTGACAGAACATATTTGTATTCCTGCGCCATGATAGGCCTCGTGTTATTTAAGTAAAGACTTTTTTATATATATAATTAGTACGACCATTGAACATCGAATTCTCTATTTTAATCAGAGCTTTTTGCAGGGATTACAAAAATAAAGGTAAAAAAAGTATTTTTTATTCCAAATTTCACTAACATTGTTCACAATATATTAAAATGCTGTAATAATGACTTTAATAAATTCCATAACCTACATTAAAAAGGTTTTTACAAAAAAAATAAGCGTGAATTTCCGTCGGCGAGTTAGACAACTAATTTGCAAACTTTTGTTCACCTGTTCTGTTCTGAACGAGCCTATTCCCCTCGCGGTCGGAATTTTGATGGTAGCCTATAATGTTGAAAACAATATATATTTTGTACAATTTTTAACCAAACCTTAGTATTAATAAATTAACATGTCTGTTTACGTGTGTTTTCACTATTTTAAAAATCGTATAAAAATAATATAGCAGGCTTTGAAACCGCAACTTCTGGAAATCGTCTAAGCGCTTTGATTAAATAAGCAATACGTTCTCATCTATAGATAGTAGCTTATTATAGAGTATATAATAGTATATAACAACATTTAGTTCGTTTTTGTAGCCTGTGGTGACGCAGAGGCACATGCATGCGACTTGAAACGCAAAAAGTTGTTAGTTCGATTCCTCTGTAGACGAGTGGGGCTCAAACCAACAACATGTCACATTTAGAGTCGCACATTTGTGTACTTCGAAGGCAACAGGCACTTTGGAAAAAGGACAAGAGATTGGATGTGGATTGAGACTTGTTGTGGCGAAAAGGCACAAACGTGTGACTGTAAGCGATAGATTCTGGGTTCGATCTCCAGTCGAAGAAATGAAACATTTAATATTCTCAATTTAAATATTTAATGTTTCATTTAATCGCTCTGGTAATAAGGCAAAGCGCGGCGTTGAGTTCCGAGACTACACTTAAGGAAAAAATAAACAGTTGCGGTGAATTTTAATATGCATATTTTTAAGGGCCCATTAAAATCTACACTATACTGTAGAGATTGATATGGAATATCGATTAATTTCTTCTCTAATGTCTGCACTAAATCTTGTTAAAGACATATCTTATTAAGTATTAAAACGATATTATACTGCTCCAACCACACCCAGAATTAAATTTCAACTTACAACAAAAAGTACTACGATTAAAATTCACATACATTATTAATATACAAATAAAAACAGGTACATTACATTACGGTAAAAACAGACCAATACATAACATAAATAAATAAGAGAATAAATTCCGGTCACAGGATTTCCACGAGCCATAAAATAATGAATCGTGGTGAGATAAAACACCAACTTTGTTAATCTCCTAAACGCCTGTACTTGCCCTCGTAAAAGGATCATTCGTATAAATAACGTTATTATAAAGCTAGATAGATACCTCAAGAAATAGTTTTTGTTGGAATTGTTTTTTTTGTTGGGAAGTTATTAATATAGAAACATTATAAGCTATATGGTAATCTGAGTTACTTTAAAGGTCTAGAATACTTGACACATTATTTTTAGTTATTTGCATTTGACCATTAACGAAGTTTATTTTAGTAAATGAATAAAAAAAGGAATATTGAAGTTAAGACGTATTCTCCAATAACAGAATTAAATCTTACATGACAATTTCAGCTTTACGCTACATCCCGTACATGGCACAGTTGCCATAGACAATTTAGGCTTCAGTAAGAGAACTTGGGAACCAAGACTCTCCGTTCCCATTAAGATACTAACGTTCCTCAATTTCCGTGGAATTTGAGACATTTCATATCGTGTGGCGGTTTTCAACGCCACGATTATTCTTGTTGCCAGTACGAATAAATAAACATAATTAACATTTAATTTTGATTGTAATTTAATATGTACTGTATATTTCTATAAAAGAAAATTATGTAATTGTATTATTTTAATAATAATTAATCTAATTTCACTATTCTTTTATAATTACGATACCGTAGCACTAAGTACCACCACTGAACATGCAATGTCCCTATAATTGGGCAGCGGGAAATGGAATGTCTTAGTATTAAATTTACTGTTCCTATCTTGCTGTACGGAAAAATGCGTTAATCTGCTGCTGCAATTTTTTCTAATCAAAAGGCGGGAGCAGTGGTCAAGTACTCACAATTCGTGTCTATTAATTAGAAAAAAGATTTAGAAATAATATTAAACAATGGAATAAATAAAACAATTCAAAATAATAATCCTTGGTTGAATACCCTCTCGACTTTTTACCATAAAGGTTTCTCGTAAGCCGCCAATTAAACACTTTAAAATTAAGTTTCAAAGAATAAATTATTAGTTTAGCTAAATGGGACTAATTATTGTAAAGAATAATACAATAGTGATAACATTTTGTTTAACTATCATGATATAAATTATACCATCTAGATTTTGTTCGTTTATTTAGTATGAATAAATTTTAAGGTCGACGAAATATCTGTATCTGTTTTATTTCTAGGTTCCCAGGTTCCTTTTGTCTACTCCCTCATGTGTGGGGAAAAAAATAATTAGATTTCCTTTCTTTCTCATCTTATCATTTTTTCCATTCTCATCTTTCTTAATTATATTTCCTTTCTATCCGACGCTAAGAATTTTACTATTCAAACTTATACATCCCGAGAATGGTAATTATAACCAATTAAGCTCAGCTTTATAATATTAGTCTATATAGGTATAAAATTTCCTTGTCACGTTAAGTAAACTTAAAAGTTCAGTACTTCTTCACTCAGTTTATTTGTACTGGTAATTCTTAAAGATTTTTTGTATCTTGTATAAAGTAGTTGAAACAGAATCTAATCCGACATAAAACAAGCGTCATTTTATTATCTTCTTACGCAGAAGTATAATTTAATGTTGAATTAAGCGCTTTCATTAGGTCGTGATTTATAGCATCTTTAAACTGAAAAAGGTGATTTCAGTACAATAAACCTGCTCGAAGGACCAAAAATCCTATGATAACGTGCAGGACGTGGTCGGAATACTTTCTGTTTATACTATTAAATGGTTTAAGTAGTTCGTAATTTTAGTGTTTATTTTGCATTTTATAAATATATATTTGCACTGTATCTCGTACATAGGAGTGTAGGTAAAAACCTGAAATCCTAGTGCTGAGATATTCTACTCCCGACACTTCTTCTTCCAGTCACTTTTTTATACTGTATACCGTATATTTGTGTACCTGAAGATTTAATACCGCATCATTCCACATAGACTATACACAAAGGTTGACCGCGCAATGGGGTTGCTGTGTGGATTAGTGAAATTCAACGCTTAGAATTATTTAATCACTCACTCAGCTTCACGGTGTATCCCGCACATGTCAGAGGGAACTTGGCATCTAGTGTTAAGATACTCCGTCTCGTTCCACACTTTTCGACGAATTTGATGAATTGCGTGTTAAGTCGCGAATTTCAACGCCACGTTTGTCTTGTTACCAGAGCAAAAAAATTGAAACAATAAATATTTAAATTGAAAATGTTAAATATTTAATTGCATCAAGTGGGGATCGAACCCACAACCTGTCGTTTACAGTTACAAGCTTGTGCCGCTGCGCCACGACAGGACTCAATTATTGAATGAAGTAGTATATCAAAAACTATTTTCGAAAAAATCTTTTATATTTAATATCCTTGTCTATAAAATGTATTTGATGCTCCTGCAAAATATAAATATACATACAGTAGCAACAAACTATTGGTAAACTAGTTTCACCTGTACTATTTGATAGATGGCAATTTTCAATGTTGGGTTTTCGCTACAATTACAAAGTAGGAAGTACAAGTTAAAAATGTAAACTTACTTTAGAAGCCTGTCGTGGAGCAGAGCAGAGTCATGGCACTATATACGTGACGGGTTGTGGATTCGGGAGTAAATGGAATATGCTTTCTAAATTCGGCGAGAAGTGGGGAACGAGAGTATTTTTCAATGGGAATAAAGTTTGTTAAAATTAGGTTCCCTAACAATTCTGCTATGTTCGGATACCGTGAAGGAAGTTCTGAGGAGGATGAAAACTCAGGAGCAGGAATCGAACTCAAAAACGTCACGTGTATAGCAATATTTTGCACTTTTACGGATTCATCTAATATTTACGTGAGCTATATAACTACGTACTATTTCAGCCCAATTCTGTTTTTTAATACCATCGTTTCTGGGAATTCAGATTTTTCTTCAACATAATACTATTTTATACACAAGTCTCTAAATTCCCTTAAAGATAATGTCATTATTTAAACATACTGCAACCTAATTGCAATTACAGCGGTAATTAAGATTCTTAGAAGCAGCACGTATGAAATCAAGTAGATGGGAATTGCTCGCCAAAGTTCCTCGAGCTTCTCGGAGATAACGATTTATATCATCTGATGCATATAACATTGCACTTGAGTTAAACGAACAATAAAAATAAACGAAAAATAGTAAATAACAAAACGGTCAAAGGGCCGTTTTGTTATTTACTATTTGGCAGCTTGACGCTATATTCCACATGGCAGTGTAAGCTAAGAGAATTTGGGAACCTATTGTTAAGATATTGCGTTCCCATTAAGACACACGCGTTTTGTCCTGTTACCAGAGCAAAGAAATGAAAATATAAAATATTTTATTTTCTCGAGTTGGGATCGAACCCACAACCTGTCGCATTTATAGTCGCCCGCTTGTGCCCTTACGCTGCAACGTGCCTAAATTTTATTTCAGATTCTTTGGAAATTAATGTTGTATTATAGAACTCCCGCTTAAATTTAATTATGATTGTTATGCCTCTTTAACTGTAGGCGTGATACGTGTAGAATGGATTACTGTGAGAAATAAGCTACTTTCATTTATTCTTTTTTGGTAGGAAGGCATAAAGCAATGTTAATTTTCACCACGATATACACAATTACTCGAAAAGTAGACTAAAATGGTACGAAGAGAGTAAACAGGTTCCCATTGATATTTTGCAAGATAGAGCATGAAACCCAAGGTTCATGGTACACGCTTAAATGTTACAAATTATATAAGAAACCACATATTTCTACAAATAATAACAGTATATATAAACCTCCCTAAGCGCTTTAGAAAGGCGCTTAGACTCAAGCGATCATTCTTTACTAGATAGAAATAGAGTGTGCTCTTGGGACAAACAGTAAATGAAGATATATATACTTACTTAGCTCCACGTTGCATCCGACACATGGCAGGGTACGCAGAGGAAAGTTGGGATCCTATTGTTGAGATTGTCCGTTCTATTATTCACTTAAAACTTTAAATGGTAATGTTTTCTTTTTATTATTATTTTAGCTTCACGCTGTATCACACATACAGCAAGTAGGCTAAGAAAATCTAGTTTAAACACACTCCATTCGCATCACCTCATTTCATAGACATCAATGTTTAATGCTTAACAGAATTATTTAAATAACATATTTATAATCATATTTTCAAGTTTTAATAAATATATTATTTTAAATAATTGCTTGAAGTGAAATTAATAATTCCTCACTGAAAAATCTTGACTTCTTCTACTTTGTATTGTACTCAAAAAAGCAACCAGTTGAAAGAAAATATAACATTTATAGTAAGCAGAGGGTATTCGGAAAAATATTGTTTAGACACTCCGTTATCATTTAAACATTTCCATTGCATTCTGGAGGCATTGATTAGCGGCCAGACCCGGAAATGAAAATGTTATATATTTTATTTTTTTGAGTGGAGAGTGCCAGAAAATGAAGATTAATCATTCCCCCCAGTTGAATTAAACCCACAAACGTGTATCGTCATAAATGAACACACCTCTTCTATAAGAAATTCGTTATATATGTATATATATAAAAATATCCATACAAGGGTTAACTTCCAATCAGGGGGTGTTTATTACTTCCTCGTCGATAAGAAAACAAATGCGTTGAATCCTGCCACTCAAGAGGCAAGGCAGTATCAAAAACTGGGAAACAGTGCCACTCAATACCTACTATGTTCTCTCCAATCAACCAATATATCCCGCATATTCCCGTAGAGGGAAGTGTAAATAAAATGTGCAGATCGGACTCGTTCACAGAGAATTCCGTACTAGTTTCTGGATTATAAGAAAAAGTTAACAAACTTAAGATTGCCAGCGAATATTATTACTTTGTACTAAATAATTACAATTATGTTTGTATAGTATTATAATTTTTACCTTTTATATGAGTGAAGAAATGTTGAAGGAATGTATTTAGAGTTACCTCATACCAAAAACGAAACCCCTGAAAGATCGATTCGGTGTCGGTCTTTACGCCTGCAAAAAACATTTTTCCCAAGATTTCGTGGAGGTCATTGAGCTAATGATAACAAGTACAAATTTGTATGTAAATGCAATCATATCATGGGAGAATTATAGAACTACGGTTATGAAATTTGACATGAATGATTAATTTTAACTAAATCAAAAGTTTTTTTGTAGTTAACTTTATATAAAATTAATATAAACGCCCGCAGACTTAAATTTGTTTACTTTTATAAGTTCTATTTCCCGCTAACCTATATTTCTGAAATAGGTACACAACCCTTGAGGGGTGAGTCCTTTCCAAACCCTACCATTTTTAAATAAAACTATTAGCAGTATGCCTCGATACCAATTACAAGTAAAAATTAAAAACTTGATTTTCTTGAGTGGGAATCCAACGAACAACCTGTCGCGTTTACAGTCACGCGATTGTGCTTCTCCTCCACGAAAGACCGGACATTTTAGCTTTAGCTTCACGCTGTATCCCGCACATGGCAGGGTAGACAGAGGGAACTTGGGAACCAAGTGTTAAGACACTACGTTCTACTTCCGTTCCCCACTTGTGTCAACGGAAGTGGAACATTTTAAAACAAGAAAAAAAGTCCCTAGCAGTGAACAAATCCATGTCCATTGTTGTTATATATATATATATATATATATATATATATATATATATATATATATACATATATATATATATATATATATATATATATATATATATATATATATATATATATATATATATATATATATATATATA
>DWMZ01005473.1:0-10920 GCA_018249855.1 Eueides tales michaeli | reverse complement strand
TATATATATATATACATATATATATATATATATATATATATATATATATATATATATATATATATATATATATATATATATATATATATATATATATATATATATATAAAGCGCGTTCAGCGCGTAAATCTTAGTACTTCTTGTTCTATTTGAAAAATAGTACAAATATTGAGACTGTTAAACATCGCCGAATTTCTTGTTATAGAAAAAATTTAAGGCTTCTAGCACTGGTAGTAACGAAGTTTCATATTTACTATAAATCCAAAAACAACCCCGTAGGGGTAGAATTTTGCAAAATCTCGCCAATGTGGATACTTGCGTCCTGGAAAAGACACTCATGCAATATTTGGAGCTCTATATATTTATATTTTAAATTATCAGACACGTACTTAACTTGTACACCAACCACTTTTCTGGCGTTCCTTGACTGGAAGAAATCACCTGTTATAAGACCGCCCATCCACCAAAACTGTTTTTGTTTTCCTTTTTTTAATTTGTAAGTTGTATAATAATATTGGTGTAAAAAGCATTAAAATAAAAAAATGGTTCCTAAAGATAATTATTTTAAAGTAAAGAATAATTAATGAAATACTGTACTATTAATATATACTTTTATTATACACGTGAACGATGCTCGATTTGTATTTCAAAGTTATTGATATGTCTTGACATTAACTGAAAGGAGACACGTAGAGGATCGTCTTTCCCATAAACAAAACTCGTCGCCGGCTTAAAGCAATAACTTTTTAAAAGCGTTGTTATATTCGTTTTCATGGATAACATTGCATATTGATGACCTGAAAAGTATTGTTTTTTTTACATGGCAGGTTCTTGCTTTTTCTTGCATAGCAAGGTAAAAAAATTTTCTAAATCTAGCTTAGAAAGTGATATAATGAGTTTTTTAACACTACTTTCAATCGAAAATCGTGTTGAAACACTTAATTCTCCACTTTTCAGGTAGTTTTCGAAACATTTTAAAACAATTTGAAGGTTATAATTCCTCAAACGGGACTCTTAAAACGATCAAGCTTATTTTATATTATTATATTATATTATATTTAATACTTTGATCCAAATACCATAAGGTAAGTACAATCATAACTATGATAAATGCTAACCAATGCAGTTCCTTGCTCCAGTACTAAACGGTATAAAGGCACCCGCAATAGGCTGTGGTCTTGATAAAAACCTATCAGGATTGAAGTCCTCCACATCTGGACCCCAGTATTCAGGATTATGATGTAATCCCCAAATATTAATCACAACGTTTTGGTGTTTTGGTAAAACAATATCTGAGGCTGAAACAAATAGATATAAGCAACTATTATTGTGTGTAGTTTGTCACTAATGTGCTATTATTGAATATATAAGCCAGGGTGTGTAAAGGGTATTAGGGAGTATAATTCCATCTTATTCGGGAGTATATCCCAGTCAACCTCTCTTGCTCGTGGTATCCCCTGCCAAATAACGAACGAGCATCTGGCAACTGGTTAATGGCGGTATAACTATCCCATTTAGGGGTAGTTAACTATCAGACTGATGACGGACCGTAGCGTAAGTGGTGCGATAAGCTACGCCCTGCTATCAGCAACAGGTTTGCCCAGCGTAGTGATTAGGGGTAATATTTTTTGATGGCACAATATAATTAAACACAACCCTCTTCACAGTCGCCCCGCTATTCCAAGATGGCGGCTTTGGTAACGGTGTGGTAGGGAGTTCTAAGAATCCCCGGGGCTACGGTAGACCGCCAACACCAACTGCCTTTAGCTACGTATAACGGACGAACGCTACGGCTTGATGAACATCTAGCGCAGCTTAAAGAGGAGCTGACCAACATAAGATGGCACATTTTTCCGTTATGTGAGTTTGCAGTCAGGTCATCCCATATGCGTTTTATGTGTTTTAGAGAGAGACTTCAACCATCCCAAATGGTGTTGGGTTTTTTGGTTCATAAGACTCAGTTTTATAATGTATTAGAAATAACAAATGAGTCGATAAGGACAGCGTATCTTGTGATTAGATATACGATAAGATATAAAATATATAATATCAGACTTCGGCACACTCAGATAATAAAGTGGAAGAAATGTACAAAGACATTTTAAAAGCCTTACATACCACCCAAAAGCCCACTTCAACGTTGTCATGAGGGACTTCAATGCCAAAGTGGGAGTACAAATCAACAGAGAATGTGAAGTAGGACCACGCGGATTTGGATGTAGGAATCACGGGGAGTAAATACTCGTCAACTTCTCGAAGAAAGAGGCCCTTCTTTCTTTGTAATGAACTGTTTCTTTAAAACATAATCTAAACGGAAATACACATGGCAAAGCCCCGGCGCTGTGACACGAAACGAAATAGACTATATTATAGCAGATTAAAGTTGAATATTTAGGATAGGATGTCTTCGTGGTCACTGGATTCAGCACCGGAAATTATCACCATCTTCTATGAGGTACTCTTAATATGCACTTAAAACTTGTCGGCTACATCTTATAAAGTCAACACTCCAGCTAAATATTCTAACTTCAAACTGTTATTGAGTCTGAAACGTATCAACTAAAACTGAAGAACCGATTATTTTTTTTGGGAACTACAAGCGACTTTGACATTGACCCTCTAAGTTCGTATTTCATCGAGGAGTGAGATAAGGAGACTTAATTTCCCTCAAATTGTTCACTAATGTACTAGAAGATATGTTTAAGACGCTACACTGGAAAGTGTGAGATATCAAGATAAATGGCATGGCCGAATCCGTGCAAAACCAGCAATACATTTTAAATGACACAGTATTATACGCGTATATTGATTTTTAAGCATTTTTGGAAACCCGACGTTTCGAACTCTAGAGTAGTCCGTAGTCACGGATAGACAGAAATGGAATTCGTCTGTCATTTGATGTCATTATTGTGTATATGAAACTACTGCCAACTGAATTCTTGCAGTATCTGATCCTCTAGTGTCTATGTATGAGACTTTAAATTGATATATATATATGCCCTCTGCCTATCCTGCTATGAACGGAATACATCGTGAAGATAAAAAATAAAGTTATACAAGATAGTTTTAATTTTTAATTCGATAATGGCTACTTTTGATGTTACATTATTAAAAAGATTTAGAAAATGTAATATTTAAAAAACAGGTTAATTTAGGTATATATGTGATAAATAACATACACTTACAAATTTGAGTGTCTTGCAGTGTATACCTAGTGATAATTGGTACAGGTGGATAAAGACGTAGTGTCTCTTTTATAACTGCATCTAGATATTTTAGTTTTTGTATATCTCCAATTTCAATCGGCTTATCTTCACCTAGCACTTCTGTTATTCTGAAATTAGAAAGACATATCATTTTATATTAATATACAGATTGAGCATTCCACAAATTCAGAAGTACAAGGCACCTGTAGCGTTGCGATTGACGAGATCAGAACTGGGGATTTACGTCGGATATTTTCTTTTTTTATTGTTTTTAAACATTGTTAATATTATATTTCTCAAACGGTACTTTAAAAGTTTTTACTATTTTGAAAGTGTTATTCCATACTTAGGAAAGAAAAATAATAAATTTAAATTTAGTACTTTAAAAGTTCTTTGAAATACACATCGTCCTTTTTCACTGTCCCAGCTCATCAAGTTTTCGATAGAAACCGTGTTAACTATAGAAATTTAACTCCTCACTTTATCTTTTTACCAGAGCAGGAAAATGAGAATAATTCATTCCCCCTGGTGGGAATCAAACAAACAACTATAACGGTCACAGTCAGATGCCATGTCGGATACATATTTTCTTATTTAAATTATATTCCATTGATTCTATTATAATTCCAGCTTAAATAAGTGGTGTGACAGATAAATATTATTAAACTGAATTTAGTACTACCTGGACTAAGTACAATACTTATTGTGTGGCAGAACTAAACGTAGTAATAGATATAACAGAACAGGGAAATAATAAAATATTAATACTGACAAGTGAGGTACTATAATACCATAACCTATGTATTTACTGTCAAATTACCTTATTAAAGAACCATTAGTATTATTATGAATATATGATAACTTACTCTTGATAAACTTTTTCCTGCACATCAGGATATTGTGACAATAAAGTTACAGTAAAGCACGTTCCTGTAGCTGACGTATCGCTTCCCGCTATTGCTAATGTAAGTACTTCTTCACGTAGTTCTTCTAATGTATATTTTCTGCCACTTTCACTCGAAACTTTTATCATTGCCTCAAGAAAACTATCTATATTTACTAGTGATGGTTCAGCTAAAATATTTTTGTAGTTAAGCTTGAAACGAATTATTGTAAATAATAGGCTATTATCAAAATATTTAATAATAAAACTTAATACTTCTACTAGTACATTATAGACTGAACTGATGGAAGGATAACTACAATTTCTTTGGACCCTTAATTAATATTTAAATTATACACCAAGAAAATACAATTATTACACAAATAAATTACCTCCATTTAAATCTTTTATATTCCTTTGCTCTCCAGACATTATTGCTTTCTTCTTATAAATTAACTGAAAAATATTTATTTTAAAAATCTTCTAATATTATAAATGCGAAAGTTTGTACGGATGTGTGTATGTTTGTTACTCTTTCACGTAAAAACTACTAAACGAATTTTTTTGAAACTTTGCAGGAATATAGCTTCGATATCAAAATAACATAATAAGTTAAAATTTATAGGGATTTTAACCGACATAAAAAAGGAGGTTCTTTTATGTATGTTCCCCAATTACTCGAAGATGGGTGGACCAATTTTCAAAATTCTTTTTTTGGTCAAGAGGATATATTTCACAATTGGTCCCATGGTAAGGAGACCAGGATCTGATGGAATCCTGGAGAAATCGAGGACAAACCTCAAATTTGAAAGGCACAGATGCGGTTTTTGGGAGATCTGTATCTATGAGATGATGACTTTATCATTTTATTAACCGACTTCAAAAAAGGAGGACGTTCTTAATACGTTTGTTCCTCAGATTACTCGAAGATGGGAAAACCGGTTTTAAAAAAAACTTTTTTTATCGTTGGAGTTACACAAAGATAATTACTGTAGGATTATTTATCTTAAATAGTTCTAAATAAAAGTCCGCGACAGTATATATCTATATTTTATATGTAAGTCACTATGACCAAAATAATGAACGCGGACGAAGTCGCGGGTAACAGCTAGTGCATTATAAAATTGTACAACTATTTTAAAAATATGTAGTCATAATTTCAATTTTCAAAGCAGTTTTCTCCTCTTAATTCTACTTGATACTGATGAATTTGTATTTAAATTAACACAAATTCATTGAGTACAATGACTATGAGTTATTTTATTTGAATTAAACAATATGAATTCAAAAATACTGGACAATGAATTATTAATAGTAGTATCATCACATAATTTTTTTATATAAGAAAATAGAAAAAGCAGCAAATAAGAAAAACTGGAAGAAGCATTAATATAATTAATATTTTTATGATGTCAAAGTAAGCTACTAATAATTAATGTCACCATTAATTATCATTATCAGCCAGTCCTAAGCGCGATCTTCGGTTCTTCCCATCAAGTTACCTTGCGCATGTCGTCATTCTACCTAGCTGGAGGACATCATTACATTATGCTTGCCGAGGCGTGGTCTCTACTCCAGAACATGTTTACTCCAACGGTCAACTATTTTACGATAATGTGACCAGCCCACTGCCATTTCAGACTGCTCATTCTTTGACTATATATCGGAGCACTTCATTACGAATCCGATTCTTCAGAGCGTTTGCATGCCGAGCGTCTTTAAACTAATTGACACTGTTAGTGTTCATGTTTCGGCTCCAGGTTGTAGGACGCACTCATCAAAGCTTGCAGTACAATATAGCTTATTCTGCGAGCTTCCATCTTGAAGTTGCTTCTACCCAACTGTACAGTTTGGCCAAAGTGGACATTCTTGAACAACTTTGAAAAGACTCCTTTAAGTGCAAACGGCTTCGGTATCACACATTCGACGAATATAATCATGTTTTTATCAAAGTTCATTCGAAAACCAACGCAAGCAGAAGGTCAAAGTATTCCATTTACATTGCAAATTCTGCACGTTTTTTACCATAATAACAACGTTGTCTGCAAATTTTACCTCGACTGATTGTCCAAGTAGAGAATCAATAGTCTCGCTCAGCTCTCAGTCTTGTCGGTGCTTCATAAAAACTTCTGAGAAGGAAATATATTGCCGAAAACTTTGAAAACTTTCCAAGCACTCAAAAACAGATCAGATTATTATTTAATAGATTTTAGATATAATTTTCCACATCATAAAATATATGGTACTACACGTGTGTTTTCAATTGGGTAAGAAATAGTATTAATATATTTTTAAAATGTTCCCAGCCAGCGAAACGCGGCATCAAGAAGAAACTGAGTTGAAATAATAGGTATTGGTTGCACAAATTTGGAATTTATGATACTTTCTAGAATATTAACATAAGTCATATAGTGTAAAGAACAAGTTTCTTAATTTGAAGTTAAAAAAATAGATTCGTATTAATCGTAATATTTTTGATTTATATTTTGAACGTAAAACTATTGTACGTCAATCATAGGAGAAAGGGATATGCTACCAAACTTTTTGTGGCATGCTTGTAGATCTACAATACGCTCGTAAATCACTTTAATAAAACTATACTGGTTTACGCGACACACATCATTAAAAATTGTATCAGCATAATAAAAGTTAAATATACCTACATAAAATAAATGTAAGTTTTAGTATTTTTATGATTTTTAGTGAGTTTCTGAGACAAAATACTGTTTTCTGTACGTTATTTTATATCTTACTTTTCATACAAATAATGGTGATAATAAAGTAAAAATATATATCTACTTACGTCGTCAATAAAATCATATATATTTTTTCTAAATTTATTTAGCTTGGCAGAAATGGGTAGTAAATTGTATATCATATTATGGTTTATCCATGGTTGGCATACAATTTTTGAAACGTTACTCAGATATTTTGACAGTTCTATAAATAACGGATGGCATGTCTGGTCTTGTATTTTTAGATTTATACCGAAAGCTGTTTCTGAAAATTTTAGAAATAAAAATTCTTATTATTTACAAGTGAGACGTTTTCAACATATTCCAATAAATAAAATATAATAATTTTTCATTTGTAAATTTCTATAATGTATACATCAGTTTTACTGTGCTAGTAAAGATTTATGAAACCTGTAAATCTGGACTAAGTTTTGAGCTTGAGGAAACTTACCACAAATTGAATCCAAAGAGTAGAGACTTACATAATCCCAAATTGATAGATTGCCTTTTCCAACTTGAGACTCAAGTTTTTTAACTACGATCTTACTTTGTTTTTCAAATATATGAACGAACTGAGTAAGATGTTTTGAAGAGAAACTTGGCAATAATATTTTACGTCTAGGTTGCCATACTTTTACTGTAAGAAAGAAACCTTAATAAATAAATTTTAAAAATAAGATTTCATTTTTTTATTATTCTTATTTTTAAATATATTTATTATAAAATATTATAGGCCTATCGGTGCGCAGAGGATCATGCTACCGTAATCTGCCAGTATGTCAGTTCGACCTCCAGTCAAGGAAGTGAACTCACTCACTTAATCTCTCAGCTTCAAGATGTATCCCGTACAAGGCAGAGGCCCTAGAATCGATCCTTGTAGGACACCCATCCGCGTAAAGCTATTGGAAAACTTTACATTATTTAAAGTAATGTGCTGAATCCTATCAGATACAAAGCAATGAGATCACGCGTTTTTACGTAAACTTAGCCATTATGGAGTCAAAGCATGACTCTATAACGTATCGTGATCTACACAGTGAAAAACCTTAGATAAATCACAGAATTTTCAGACGGCATTCTGTTAATTTTCCCGAACATTAAACTCCAATTAAGGAGGGCAACTCCAGCATCTGTTGTAGATCTGCATCTAGTAAAACTATACTTTGTACTATTTAAAATATATACTACGTCTATTCAAATAAACAGATAATTGATTAAAAACATTTTTTATCTTCAAAAATTATACTTAACGATATAATTGCTAGGATCATTATTTTCTCCATTCTTAAACAATCCGGATCATTATTTTATCCATTCTTAAACAATGAATAACCTTACTGTTTTTCATGAGGTTGGGGAAAATAGCTTTGTCAACATATTTATTAAACATCAACGCAATAAGTGCAATGTGTATTATATAATAGAGCTCAGTAACTTAACAAATTAAACTCATAGATAATCAATATTCTTTACATTAATACTTTTGAAAGATTTAATAATTTCCTCTGGTGTTGCGTAAAATAGAAACGTAAAATTATTGGTATATTTATCAGTGTTACTTTGCAATTATTTAACAACACCTGATGGGGATGACTTTAATGAAGAAGTTACTTTAGGCGGTATTCCTGCAGAAAAATTCTCAAAAATATTATTTTTTTATCTTATATTTAAATTAAAAATATTAAATATTTCATTTCCACGAGTGGGGAACGAACTCACAACCTCTCGCGTTTACAGTAACACGCACGCATTATGCCTCAGCGCTACGATAGGCCTAAGGGAAGTGAAATATCTTATATTTTCATTTCATTCCTCAAAGCTCTCCACAAAAGTATTTTAATGGAAACAGACTATCTTTACACTAGTTCGCTAATTTCGTCTGCCTACTCTGACTTGTGCGGAATACAGCGTGAGGCTGAAATAAGTAAATAAATAAAAATGTTTAGTAAATCAGTCTCTCTATTACAGAAAATGACTGAAGACTGTAGCTATATAGTAAAGATGAAATTCATTAATATTTTTTAACTCACTCGGCGCAAAAACTAAGCCATTTCCAATTAATCTTCGAACTAGTGGACCAAGAAATCCTTTGCAGTTTGTAGCTTTTATTATTATGGTCGCTTGCTCTGGATCTGATATAACTAAGCAAAAATTATATATATATATATATTAAATTAGTTAATCAAAAATCAGTAAAAATACATTTTTGTATGTATCGATCGATATGATTTTTTTATAGCATTAGCGGAAAATTTTATAAATTGAAAAAAAAGTGATGTGTGCAATGTGATGAATAAATTACACTAGCCTCAGTTCAGCTTGTTAATAAAATCTGAACATCAGAGTTAGGCTTACCGACCTTCCTAGGTTTGGTGATCCGTAAAGGTTTTAGATAATGGAAATTGCTAATTAAAAACTTGATAATGTTAGGTTTAGGCATATAAACTATTTAATATACATGCATTTCGTATGAAATGAATTATAAAAAGAAGTTGTATTTCTCAGCTTTTTTTTTTCATTTATATGCTCTGTAAATTTATACTAAATTTAAAAACGTATAAAAATTTGAACGTAGCGGGAATTGAATCCGGGCCTCTTGGAAACCGTCCAAGCGCTCTGACCAACTAACATACGTTGTCATCAAAGTATGTCGAAATTCTTATATGCTTATTACAACTTATTTATGCTGTTAGCATCTTGTATAGAGATTTCTACAAATTTTCGCTACTCAAAGGAAATTCTTTAGAATTATCGTTTGGCAAGAGAGAATGCTATTTATTAAATATTTTTACTATGTTTAAAGTGTTATTCCACACTTAGGAAAGAAAAATACTAAAAACACACACACAATTTTGACGTAGCTATATAGCCGTAGTATGGCTTAGTTGTATGCATTTTCTGTGTTGATAAAAGCCTGATTACTCTCTGTCTATAAAAAATTGCCTATCAGAATTATTGTTATGAATTTCATGCTTGAAATCTCTATACAAGAAAAGTAATCTTGAGAAAAAATGGTCTCAACAGACTAGTAAGCAGGGGGATATATAGATGAACATAAGGATAGATAGTTCGTTCTACAAACAGACAGGCAGATAATAAAGAGACCCAACAAGGGTGCCGTGTATATTTTGTATCGAAATCCAAGAAAAAATAGATATCGAAAAAAGAAGCAAATAGATATCGAAAAAAGATATCAGCAAATAGATATCGAAAAAAGATATCGACATGACATCCTTATAATGTAACTTAATAGTGACTGACATGTACTATACTGACATGGTATAAAAACAGGTCCAAACCATGCACTGGATGCACGGCTTTTATTGGTGTACGCATAGCGGCCTAGTCTTTTAAACATTTCCATGCGACCTGAAATAGAATAATAAACAAATTTTAAAAAATATTATTATATAACAATTGATTTTCGCACCAGGGTGTCTGTCGAAGTAACTCTAATTGGATACATGTTGTATAAATTTAGAGTCAGTCCTACTAGAAGCTTTCACCAGCTTGGTAGGCAGATCTAATGAAAAGAGCTGGCAAGATTCTCTATAGTTGTTTATTGAAAGGTGTAATTGAAAAAAAATAAAAAAAAATTAAAAATATTCAAAGTTAAAAATATTCAAAGTTGGCAACACAACAAACACTAAATGTTGAGGGATAGTTGCCAAAATATAATAGTGAACACCCCATTTAAATATTGATAACCGTTTATCAGATAAGCACGTACAAACGGATAGACAAAAATAATAACCAATTTAACCTAAATATACTTAAATAAATATTTTTAAAGTTCAAGAAAACGAAGCCACGTGGGGAACTATAGTATATAAAATATTTTACTACAATAATTTCTTTTCAACTATAATTTTATATATTTTTGAAGTAGTCTTTTTATTTCTTTTGTGAAATTATCAACAATCTTAAAGCTACAAAATAATTTCTCGAAAGGAAAAAAAGACTAGGTTATTCCCCGGTTATTATAATAATAAAGGAATAACCTAGTCTTTTTTTCCTTTCGAGAAATTATTTTGTAGCTTTAAGATTGTTGATAATTTCAAAAAAGAAATAAAATGACTACTTCAAAAATATATAA
>DWMZ01005472.1:0-10921 GCA_018249855.1 Eueides tales michaeli | reverse complement strand
GCCACGCGCGCCGCCTCCACCGCGCCCGCGCCGCCCGCGCCCGCCAGCGCCGCCGCCGCCGCCTGCGCCAGCGCCGCGCCCGACTCGCCGCCCACCACGTAGCGCGTGCCTGCGGGGTCCCATACATACATGTCACAGATACGTAAGATGGCTGTCTGTTCATGGGAGTATTACGAGAAAAAATTATATAGGGGCATTTATCTAAGTTGCTGTAAAATACTTTTAAAAAGCTGTAAAAAACCTTAAATGTAATAAATTTAATAAAAATAAATAACTTGTGTAAAAAAACAGACGACAACGAAGTTAAAGCTAAAAGAAAAAAAAATGGTATAGCTATACCACCCTTTTCTTTAGCTTCACGCTGTAGTCCACACGAGGCAGGATCACTTCGTTATGTTCACCACCACTTTCCGCGGAATTTCAGACGTTGTCAACGCCGCGCTTTGCCCTGTTACCAGAGCGAAGGAATTAAGATATTAAATATTCATTCTGAAATATTTAATATTTTATTTCTTCATGTGGGCTTTTACAGCTTTACGCTTGTGTCCCAACACTACTACCGGCCGCGACCATTAATGAGTCATTAATGGTCATCAAATTCATCAAAATATTACTATAAAAGTATTTAATACGCATACTCATGTAAATAATAATAGAATCTGTTTTATCGAAATTGGGTCAAGATTTTCAAAGTAGCAGCATTTGTAAAGTTTCACGTAAAGATGAAATAAAATCTTGTATCTTTGTCTTATAGTATGGGTTATCATTAGATAGGTCTTTCAAAATAATAGCAGATGTAAAAAGATTTAAACGGTGATATTTCGTTAGAGTAATCTCTCCTCCTCTGCCAACGAATCGTTGTTTGTTAACTATTGAAATAACCGGCTGTAGTACCTATATATAACTAAATTTAAATTAAATTAATTACACTAACTAACTAAGTTAACTAAGCTAAGTTAAGCTTTACAAGTTTACATATAATAGTCGACTAATCGGATTGTCCTTACAATTTGGAAACAAATCCATAGAAATATTTATTTATATTTCTCAATAGTTTCGTTGAAATGTTTATATTTTGAAATTATTTATAAACATTCAACATAAAAACTACGTAATCACCTTGACTGATTTTTATGAATATGTGTTCCTTCAACTGGGATATGCGGAGTGTTGAAATGCAATAAATTTGATTTGTAAATTGATTTGAATTTAATATTTCAAGAGTTTACTGTTCTGTTGATCATTAACTCTAAGGCACCCCGTTCCACTTCCGTTCCCCACTCTCCGCCGAATTTGAGGCATTGCGTGTTGATATTTCAATTTTTCGACTGGGGATCCAACCCAGACCCTGTCGGTTACAATCACATGCTTGTGCCGCTGCGCCTCGACAGGCCTCAAATAAACAGTATAATAATAATAAATAAATTGTATATTTTCCTATTATTTTATGTTTTAATAAAATTAAAAGCGACCATTAAATCATTCGTTTTTATCACACATTGTCGATACCTTTGTATGAGTTTTTTGGTTAGCTGCATGAGAATGGCACGACATTAAACTTTTGAGCAGGATAGGCAGAGGGAAACTGGGAACTTTGTGTTAAGACACTCAATACACTAAACCACTAACGTTTCTTATATTCTGCCAAATTGAAGCATTTCGTTTTGAAAGTCGAAACTCAACGTCGCGCTTTGCCTCGTTTCCAGAACGAAGAAGTGAAAATATTATGTTTCATTTCCTCGAGTGGGGATCGAGCCCACAATCTGTCGCGTTTACAGATGAAAGCCCTTGCGCCATGACAGGCCATTTTATATGCATGATTAGTACAAATAAGTTGTATGAGGATGCGCCAAAAGTTCCACATTCACGTCCGTTAAATTTTTATACGTTTTCTAAAAATATAAGCTAAATTATAATAATAAAAAAAAGTAACAATACACACCACAGATATGTTGATCGGTAATAATGGCCGGCGCGAGGTCCAGCGGCGAGGCGGGCTCGTCGCGCCGCCACGCGCCGCCCGCACTGCTCACCTCTGATCCAAATGGCATGGATAGTCCGCTGGTGATTTATTTCCACATATTATTAATATTGTTTAAAAGTATCTTTAGGTAGGCAGGCAAAAGGAACATGGCAAAGGAACATGAACATCTAGCAAGGGAACATCAACATCTAGCTTTACAACACTCCGCTTCATTCCTCACTTTCTGCTGAATTTAAGACATTTCGTGTTCGTGGCGGAATTCAACGCCGCGTCACGTCAACGTCATGTCATGTTTACAGTAGTAAGTTTATGCTCCTGCGCCACGACAGATCACATTATTTTTTCTCTATAAGGATAAAAGAATTGCTCTGTTGCATTTACGCAAGGAGATTCGATATTTTCCTAGTTCCTAATTTCTATAGGACCGCTTTAAAACAGTTACTGGTCAAGTGCGTGTCAGACTCGTTCACTGAGGCTTCTGTACTAATTTTAGGATTGTAGATTAATACGAAGTATCAACTATAATTTATAAAATATAACGAATTTAAAGTTACGGATATTGATAGACGGATTGACGGACGACAAAGTGACCCGTGTTACGTTTTGATGTACGAAACTAAAAGAATATATTTTCTTAGTAATGAAATTAAATTCTAGTAGTATGTTGTCCGATGTACTCACGTGACAAGTGCGACGTAGGTGTCTCGAGGGTCCACTACAGCGAGCCCCGACGCCACACCGCTCGGCCACTGCGCGCCCGCCGCTGTCGCCTGCGACTTCAGACTCTCAACTGCGCTGCACATATATATAAATCTTTAAAATTAAAATATAATCGTTAAATACTTTTCATAATAGAAATTTGGCCATCTTTAAGTATAAAAGTCAAAGTTGACTCACTCACTCATCATTAAATCTCAGAAACTATCAGTGATGTTATAATTAATATGAAAATTGGTTATTACATATGCTAGGATTTTCTAAAAATGAAAAATTTTCTAACAAGTTTTAGTAGTATTAGAATAAAAGTAAAATTAAACTTCTATCTTAACAACTTACCTTTGGTATGCGATAGCCGGTGTGAGCAAGTGCGGGTCGCCAGCCAGAGAGGCGTTAAGCGCCGCGGCCGCCACGGCGCCGCCTGCGCCGCCCGCCCACACGCGCCATGCGCCTGCGGCCGAGCCCGTGCCTTCCGCCACGCGCACCGCGCTCGCACACGACCACGACGCGCACAGCTCTGGAAATGTTCAATATATAAATCTCAATCTGTGTTACAATAACTGATAGTGGTTTACTTGATTTTCGTATTCCATAGTCGCCTTTGGGACAGTTGTGGCTTAATGGTTAAGCGATTGAATTTAAAAGCGATTATCGTGATTTCAATGCCCACTCAAAGGCTTTATTATTTTCATTTCCTTCTACATACTCGACAGCTTGTAAATGGAATAACAGAACAACAGACTGTATGGACAATAAAATAAGTGGACACTGTCCTGCGGAAAAAGGCTCAAAATAAAATAAAAATAAAATTTCACTTAATAAAAGAACAATCTAAGTCAGAGTAAAAAGTGTACTTTTTTATGGAAAAGACATTACATTTTAAATATTTCAATAACAATAAGTCACTTGGATTATACTTTATTATTTGTTTGTATTATAAATTAAGAACTAATTAGATAATAAGCTTGTCATAATATCACAAAATAGTTTTTTTTTGTGAAAAAAAAGAACAGGTCTATCGTGGCGCGTGGGTACGAGCATGCGACGTGACACCTTGTAGGTTTGAAGAATTCGAATATTTAATATTTTCAAGGCACGGCGTTGACTTCCACTACTACGTACGGAATGCCTCATTCGACAGAAAGTGCGAAACGAAGTGGAATGTTTTAAGTACTAAGTTTATAATTTCCCTCTTTCTACCCTGCCATATGCGTGATGTTAAATAAGAATTCGATTTTATATTAAAAATAAATACTAGAGACCTGTCGTGGCTCCCCTACGCCACAGTGTGACTGTAAGCGGCAGGTTGTGGATTCAATCGCCGCTCGAAGAAGGAAAATATTTAATATTTATAAAAGACTAGTTGTTAACCGCGACTTCGTCCGCGTCCCTTGGTCATAGTGACTTACACATAAAAGGTAGATATATGCTGTCGCGGACTTTTATTTAGAACTATTTAAGATAAATAATCGTACAGGAATCTACCTATAATTATCTTTGTGTAACTCCAACGATAAAAAAAGTTTTTTTTAAAATCGGTGTTCCCATCTTCGAGTAATCTGAGAAACATACTTAATAAGTATGTTCCTCAGATTACTCGAACCTTCTCCTTTTTTGAAGTCGGTTAATAAAATGTGATGATAGTCCGATACAGATCTCCTAATTGCGTTATTATACGAAAATACCGCAGCTGTGCCTTTCAAATTTGAGGGTTGCCCTCGATTTCTCCAGGATTCCATCATTAGATCCTGATCTCCTTACCATGGGACCAATTGTGAAATATACCCTTTCGAACAAAAAAAGAATTTTGAAAATCGGTCCACCCATCTTCGAATGATCGGGGAACATACAAAAGAACTTCCTTTTTTATGTCGGATAAAAATCCCTATAAATTTTAACTTATTATGTTATTCTGATATCGTAGCTATATTACTGCAAAGTTTCATGAAAATCCGTTAAGTAATTTTTGCGTGATAGAATAACAAACATACACACATCCGTACAAACTTTCGCATTTATAATATTAATAAGATAAGATATATTTAATACTTTTATTTCTTTGCCCTGGTAACAAGATTAAGAGCGGCGTTGAGTTCCGGCACTCAACGTGCAATGCGTCTGATTCGGCGGAAAGTGTAAAAAGAAACGGAGTACCTGAACACTAGGTTCCAAAGTTACCTCTGCCTACCCCGCCATGTGAGTGATACAGCGTCAAGCTAAGAAAAATAAATATAGCATTTATCAATAAATGTTCAAGTAACAAGTACTTACGAGCACTGGTATAGTTCTGAAGTGACTGCAGGTAATCAGCGAGTGCGGGTTCGGTGCGTAACATGGAGGCGGTGTACCCGGGCAAGCTGCGCGTCGCAGCCGCCGCCGCCAGACTCGTTGACACTATGTAGCCTTCCCTAAAAAATGAATTAAATTTCGTATAATTATTTAAAAGAAAAACGAATGTATCTAAATTAAATATTTTAAAAACTTCTTCTTCTTCTTTGCTTTACGCTATCTCCCTAGCGGGGTAGGCAGAGAGAACGGAGCGTCAAACGCTACGGTCTCGGCATACGGGCATACCTCTTTCGCCTCGTCACTGTCATTAACCTCTTCATACATGCCCTCCGGGGAGTCCTCATGCTTTTTACGTGACCTTCCTCCAGTATCGTAGATACTGTGTTTTCGAAGGTCAACCGAGGTCTCCCCCTCCCTCTCTTACCACTCACTTTTCCTTTACAGATCTTTTTTGCCATTCTTTCTTCACTCATTCGCTCGACGTGCCCAAACCACCTGAGCACGTTCCTCTTCATTGTCACTGTGACATCCACGCTAGTACCTACCATTCTATGTATCTCTTCATTGGGTATGCGATGAGCTAAACTGACTCCGCATATCCTACGAAGAGATCGTCTCTACAGTAATCATCCTTCTTACATTCTTCTTCTGTAATACCCACGTTTCGCTGCCATATAACAGCGTCGGTACCAATATTGCATTGTGTGTATTTGAAAACTTCATATTTGTATAAACACTTTGAATTTAGATCGTATAAGTAAGTTTAGAAAATTGCAAATTCTACTCTTTCCATTTAATTTTATTTATAATTGCACTAACATGTATTTTTAAATCCGTAAATAATATCTAATATTTATTTATTTTTCGTGTAAGTCAACAAAAATCTATCCAAAAACCAAAATTGAACATTCAAAGAGTAATAACTTGTAAAATCTAACCTAGCAATATCAATAGCGGGTTGCAACACTTGCGACCACGGCAGCACGCCGAGATGCGCGTGTAGCGCCGTCAACGCGGCCACGAGACGCGGTGCGTCCCCTGCCGCCCCCACACGCGCTCCGCCCCACTCCGCTACTGTGGGCAGCTGGGTACGTGACTGCCGGTACTCCCAGTGCACCAGCGAGCCACTCCTGGAAATTTCAGTATCATTTTAAGTACTAGAGAATCTTCCGACGTTAAAATTTGCTAAGTACTCAATATTTATTTTATATTTCTGAAAAAGAGGCCTATCGTGGTACAGGGTCCTAGGGTATGACTGGAATGGAACAAATTATAACTATAAGTTCAATCCCCACTCGAGAAAATAAAAGTTTATAATATTTTTTAAATAGAATATTTAATAATTTCTTTTCTTCGCTCTGGTAACAAGACAAAGCGTGGCTATCAGATGCGCCATTCAACACACAATGTATCAAATTCGGCGAAAAGTGATGAATAGAACTATGTATATACTAAATTTAATAGAAATGTCTTCACACAAAGTTCCCAGGTTGCCAGGTTGTCCCTATTCTGCCATGTGCGGGATACATGGTGAAATTAATAAACAAACATTTTTTTTTCAAGTAAATAAATGAATATCACTTTAAATATTATAAAAACCCCTTTTTTCTCACTAAAATGCTTCCATTCTCCACTTTTCGGCTAATTATTGAGACATTGCGTCGAGTTGCAAAACTCAACGTCGCCCTTTTGCCTCGTTACTATAGCAAAGAAGTAATAAATTTATTATTTTAAATGGGAACCGAATCACAACCATCACGTTTATAGTTACTTTTTCATTGCGCTGGGCTTCTCACATACATATATAGTTTTATAACATTAAACATAAAGAGAGAATAACCTACGTAGCATAGTGTAGAGATATAATAAATTGGAAAACGAAATTTCATCCAAGGACGATTAAGTGCAGTAACATTTTAGCGAACGATAGAGTCGAGACAGCGCGAGCTGACGATGTCCACGCGAGATGAGATTGTTCAATGGGTTGTGCAGATTTACGACCAGTTTTGTGCTGTGTCTGCCGCTTCTACATAGTATTTATGATCTGTGAAGGATTCCTGATCAGCGTTTATACTATACGTATTTATGTCCTAATACAATCTTTTAACGGTATAGTGCAGCGTTTGAATGTAAACGCTTAATTTATGGGGACGTACGTTGTGGGTTCAAAATTTCTTTCGGGGAAATTAGTAGTATCAATTTTCTCTCAATCAATGATTATATGAATTCGTATATAAATGAAGATCGTAATTAGCTATATAAAATAACGCCATCTATCGTCCTATTATAGTATAAACAAGTATTTTATAAACAACCTATAAATACATTGAAATAGCACGTTTGTAGCGAATGTAATTTTGTGAATCAAACAATTTTTCAATTTCGTGTCGTAGTTCATCAAATCCTGTATAGATGGCGCTGAATTTGAAAAGTTAGGGATTTTTCTATAGTTATGTATTTCCTTATGGCAAGAATGAATTTAATTTTATCAATATAATGATATTTAAAGTAAATTTTATGGTGATGATGATAAGGCATATCAAATTGCTACTGCAAATAAATTCAGATTAAAACAAAAAGAGATGAAATAAATAATTATGATGGCGCAATCGATTAAACGTAGGTACTTGCTCGTATTTCGATTCTAAAAGAACAACAAAATAATAATAATACAAAATTTTACTAAAATAATAAATTGTACATGTTTAACAAAACGCGGCAACAAAATCGGTAATTCAACACGCAATCCCTCAAAAATGCATGGATAGTGGGATACAGTAGTGTCCTGATGGTAACGAATACTTTGTTCCCATTAAGACCCGAGAATCCCTCTGCCTATATCACTCTGTGCAGAAGACAGCGTGGAACTGACAAACAAATAAATAAATTTAACCATCGTAGCGCAGCGGCTAACGTGAGCAACGTCTCACTATAAATACGTTAGTTGTGGGTTCCATTCCTATTAGGGATTTTAACTCTGGTAACTTGTAACCCTTGTTTTTTTTTCCTCTTGGGAAGACCTAGCATAAACTAACCTTACGCAACATGCAGTATGTCGAAAATTACTTAACATATATTAAAAAAACCTTACACCCGATTGCCTCTCGTCCTGTATTCACAAATAAAATAAATACATATATAACACGTACGCATCCAAGGACGTCCTGTGCGGCGCTACCACGGCTAGGCAGAGCGCGGCGGCGGCGGCGGCGTCCAGCGCGCGCGCTCCTCCACGCAGCAGCGCAGTGCCCGCGCGTGAGCACGCCGCCGCTGACGAGGACACTGACCCGTGGGGCACCACCTGCGGAAAATACGTAAACGATGGTTACATTACATATTACACATATTATTTTTATCCCCATTTTTAGGAAGACAAAGAGACAGTAGAGGCCCTCGTAGTGTAAAGTAGACATGTCGTGGTGCAAGGGTACAACCATGTGATTGGAAACTTAACATGTTGTAGTTAGTTCGACGAGGGGGGGGGGGACTTGTGGGAATGAAATATTTAACAATTTCTTTGATATTCGTGATTATTACACATTTTGAATAAAACGCATATTAAACAGTCTATTCGTGAAAACGAACTAATGCAAAGTGTTCGTAGCGTCGGGCTTCCAAAAATATCTAGTAATCAATACATGCGATTTAATACTTTCATTTCTTTGCTCTGGTAACAAGGCAAAGCGCTGGCTTGAATTCTGTAATTCTACACACAATTCCTGAAATACGACGGATAAAGTAGTACGGAAGTATGTTAATGGGAACGGAGTGTCCCAGGTTCCCTTTATTTACCATACTATCTGTGGTATATTACGTAAAGTTATATATAAAGAGAGATTCTGTAAAGAGTAGAGTGAAATATACTTTACAAATAAGTAGATACTTTGATGCCTGTGGTGGCGCAGGGGCACTAGCGTATGAATGTAAACACGATAAATTGTGTGATCCGCCGAAATATCAAATATTTCATTTCCTCGAGTGGGGATCGAACCCAGAACCTGTCGGTTACAGTAACACGTCTGTGCCGCTGCGCCACGTCAGGACTCAAAGTGATATTAACGCTATGAGTAGCAAAGAAACCGGCCGAGAATTTATGCGTTGCGTATGCAAGAAAGGATAAACATATATCAAATTGAAGTCTCTGCAAGAAAAATGGTAATATTTGTATCTCAAAATGTCTTGACAGTTTGTCTTGCAATAATAAAAAATCTTTACCTTTTCTTTATTTTAAGGTTGTTGGACTATATTTTATTATAATATGTAAAAAAAATCTGCTTGAAATAAATCAATAACAATAAATCCTTACATTATTTTAATTTAAGGTTGTTTGATTAATTTTTATTATATTATATGTTATAACCAATGTTCTTGTTTGAAATTTTATATTTTTATGTATGCTGTTCATTTGAAACTAGTTTTAACTGAGGCATTTAGTAAAAACTGGTATTAATTAGGGCAAACTCGTTGAAACGAAAAACTAGTTTTAACTGTAACATTAAAAAAGAATGAAGACAATGTTACAAATAATAAAATATCTATTTCTTTTTTCTTATCTTTACATTTTATAATTCTAACTATATGGAGTTGATGTTACTCTACCCACCCGAAGGAAATACTAAAGGAGAAAATACATTTTAAACAAACAATTTTCAAGACGACGGTGTAAAATAACTTATGAGGTAAATACCTACTTTACAGGACGATCTCGATGGAAGCAATAAATGTGCTAATGGACCACAAAACAATGAAGTCCCAAGTGGCTCATGAATAGATGATGCTATTATACAAACAAATGCGCTTCTTCTTTAATGCATGGATAAGTAGAACATAAAGTATGTAAAATTTGAATAATTCTGTAAAGAGTAGAGTGAAATATACCTTACAAATAAGTAGATACTTTGATGCCTGTCGTGGCGCAGGGACCCAAGAGTATGAATGTAAACATGATAAGTTGTGTGTTCGCCCTCGAGGAAACAAAATATTTTCATTTCTTTGCTGTGACTAGACAAAGTGTGACGTTAAGTTCCGCCACTCAATGTCTCAAATATGGCGGAAAGTGGGGAACGGAACAGTATCTATTAATAGGTACCCCAGCTCCCTCTACCTATCTTGCCATTTGCGGAATACAATGAGAAGCTGAATAATAAATTGTATCGTTTGTAAAATTCCAACTTAACTTTGCCTCGGTACTAAAGCAATAAAAATGAAGCCGTTTTCCGAATTATCAAAACAGTAGAAATGACGTTTCCACTGCTAACGTAGGGTCCAATTTAGTAAGCACGCCAATATCTGTCAGATGTATTAATAATTCGGACCCCTTGTAAGTGTGCTTACGAATTTAACAAGTTAAATACAACAGAAAAAAGCATTTTTTGATATAAACATGAGTGGAGCATGTAGTTAGCAGATGAAGATGGTAAAATGCTTGTATATCAAGCATTTTTCGCAATTGAAGAAAGTGACTATAGTGACATTGACATGAAATGTCAAAATAACGTCAATGCTCACGATGCTAGCCCTCACGTCATATGTGACGTCAAAGTCACACGAATTTTACCGCATCCGCATACCGTGGTACGCTATGACCGCTGTTTTGATAATTTGCAAAACGGCCTAAATGTTCCCTCGGGTGGGAATCAAACTCACAACTACCCAAGCAGTTGGAAGCTTTATGTCTATTGATATACAAAAAATATTCCAAAATAGTAAATGCTAAGTGTTAAAAAAAATTGGCATTTAGAAGAAAGATAATAAATTATTAAATAATATAAGATAATCTTATTAATATTATAAATCCGAAAGTTTGTATGTTTGTTACTCTTTCACGCAAAAACTACTTAACGGATTTTCATGAAACTTTGCAGTAATATAGCTTTGATATCAGAATAACATAATAAGTTAAAATTTATAGGGATTTTAACCGACATAAAA
>DWMZ01005471.1:0-10921 GCA_018249855.1 Eueides tales michaeli | reverse complement strand
TATATATATATATATATATATATATATATATATATATATATATATATATATATATATATATATATATATATATATATATATATATATATATATATATATATATATATATATATATATATATATCTCTGTTCCTATAAAGATACTTCCATTCCTACTTTCCGGTGAATTCTTGGCCTGTTGGCCTTACCTGCTGAGTGGCGGAGTTCAACGTCTAAACCTTTTCGAAGAAAAATAAATCATAACTAATATAAATAAAGCAATATAATATTAAAACATATTATAGTTGAAGAAAAATAATAAAAATCAAGGTTACATTAATACTAGACAAACAACCAAGATAACACTTGTATAAACAAATTCCGATATTGATTATTCAGCCATCAATTAAAATAAGAAACGAAAGAATTACTAAAATTGTATATATAAATTAAAAAAAATAATAATTTAGGCGACAATTTTGAAATAATTAACGAAAAGAACCAAGAGGTACAGTCAAATTTGCAGTTACACATTATTTAGTGTAAAATTTTCACAAGATTATAAAGTGTGTAACACTTTTTTTTTCACGCTGTATCCCGCACGAGGCACGGTAGGAAATGAAACATTAAATATTTAAATTGAAAATATTAAACATTGCCTTTCCTCGACTGGGGATCGAACCCAGAACCTGTCGGTTACAGTCACACGCTTGTGCCGCTCCGCCACCACAGGCCTCATAATAATACTTATCATACCGTTATAAAACTAGTTATATATTGTGGAGATAGTTGTTTGTTGCGCTTTCACGCAACAAACAACTATCATTTGTTCCTGCCATGTGCGGGATACAGCGTGAAGCTAAGTAAGTACATCGTGAAGCTTTCACGCAAAAACTACTAAATTGATTTTGATGAAACTTTTTAAAAATATAGCTTATACATTAGAATAATACAAAGGCTTATAATATAAAAACAAATTTAAGCAGGCGAAGCCGCGTTATTACCTCTAATGTATGATGTCGTTGTGTCCAATCCCCGCGCGCTATGGCTTGTAAAGCACCACTGTGCAATATGTATGTCAACAACACTATCACTATCTGTTTCGAGAGACATTAATATATGAAATTTCTTTTTAAAAAATGTAAAAAAAAAAGAAATAAGTAACAAATAAAAGAAAGGCAAAATTGATGTGGAAAAATATCTTTATATTTTAAATTATAAAAAGATTTTTATAGCTGTATCACACAAACATCAAGAGGGAACCCAGTGTATAGAAGATCTGTTCCCCATGTACTTTTCAATTTTCTAATTCATTGCCTCGAGTAGGAACAAAACCTGCATCCGTCACGGGTACCGTCAGACGCTGTGCCTCAGCGTCACTACGGACTACAATTCAATTACAAGTCTCTATGTTGGATTGTGAACACGAACATTTGATAGTATGTACCATAAAGAGGGCGAAAAAATATATATATTTGTTTTTTTTTTAGCTTCACGCTGTATCCCGCACGAGGCAGGGTAGGCAGAGGGAACCCGGGAACCTAATGTTAAGACACTCCGTTCCACCTCCGTTCCCCACTTTCCGCCGAATTTGAGGCATTGCGTGTTGAGTGGTGGAACTCAATGCCGCGCTTTGCCTTATTACCAGAGCAAAGAAATTAAACATTAAGTATTCAAATTGAAAATATTAAATATTTCATATCCGGGGATTGAACCCAGAACCTGTCGGTTACAGTCACATGCTTGTGCCGCTGCGTCACGTCAGGCCTCAATATATATTTGTAATTTATTTATTTCGGCTTTACACTGTATCTCGCACATGGGAAGGTAGGCGGAGCTGGAAATTGGGAATCTAGTATTAAAACGCTCCGTTTCCCACTTGCCGCCGAATTTGAGATATTGCGTGTTAAGTGGCAGAACTCAACGCCGTGCTTTATATATATATATATATATATATATATATATAAATGGCATTTACAAGAAAAGAAATTTACACAATACATCAGTTATTTCTCTCCTACCCCGTTATGGTGTAGTTTAACTGGTTTTTTTCAGCTTCAAGCTTTTTCCCATATAAAGCAGAAAATATTGACAAAAGTTAATGTACTCAGTTGTTCGCTTCCCATTCGAAACTGATATGATATGACAGAACGGGAAAATGAAAACAATTTAATTAGTCGAACAAGCAGAAATTGAACCCACATCCATAACACTCACACGCTGTACCATTGTACTGATGGCTTCAATTTCAATTTTGCTATATAATAAATTATTATTAAATTAAAAAAACTATAAAACAATAAAAAAGTGACAAACAAAGGACTGACCTGCAACAATATAATGAGTATATTGAACAAATACAGAGCGAGCGTGACGCGCGCGAGCGGCGCGTGCAGCGCGTGGAGGCACGCGCGGGCGTGCAGCGACGCGCGCGGCGCCGCCTCGCGCCACGCCGAGCGAGCCTCCCACTGCGGGGCCGGAAAGAGGGAACAAACTAGACAGACTGTTGTATTCTGATACTATATGGTATTTATAGAAACTTTAGTAGCGTGGAAAATTATTATTGTATGTATTATCTCTTTATTCTATAAAATACGAGTACATTTTTGTTCTGTACGATTTTTTTGTATAATAGTTGTTGACGTAGAAAATTGATATTGATTGATCGAGTGCAAGCTGGAAGAAAAGGTGATCGAGAATATCGTGTATTGTGAGGCACTCGCGTGAGTGCCTATAATATGAAAAAAAAATGTTGTGATTCTTTATGAATTTGGATCAAGATGTACATTGTTTTTTTTTTTGCTTTTGATAAAGGTTTAGAATTAAGAAGCTGATCGTTATATTTTATTTTTTATTGATGTTTTCATTGATTGATACATGTTTTTTCGTTTCGTCTCCTTCTGCGAATCAATCATCGCGCTAAAGGAGAACGCGGAGCGAAGGTGTGAGTCCAGTGCTAATGAAGATCCGCTCCGCGCCGTATACCAGGAGGCAGGAGGAGACGCTATAAACATCTCCAACTCCCCCTATTCTAGAGGAGCTACTGCGGGAGGTTAGTGGAGACTGAAGGCGCCCTAGGAGAAACCCCGGGGCACCCTGAAGGCAACGATGGCCTGCTCAGGCCTTTCACCGAGACACCTCAGTAGTATGCGTGAGCGATCCTGCGGCGTCTCATATAAGTGATGTGGGTTTCCGCTGGGTTTTGGGTAGGATCAAATCTCTGATGAGTCCCACAGTACCGCTAGTCCGTAAGATACGTACTTGCGCTCTGTCTAAACGCACTTCCCAGCGAAAAAAAAAAATATATTGTACAACAGGGAAGATTTTTTTTCAACTTCACACCGTATCCTATGGAAAGGTAGGCATAGAGCGCTTGCGAACCTAGTGTTAAGGCACTATGTTTTCATTAAAACATTCCGATATCATATTTCCGCCATTGAGGCATTTCGTGTTGATGGCGAACCTCAACACCACAACGAAAAAATGAAAATATTAATTATGTTTCCTCGAACCGAGCTGATTGAGCCGGTATCGAACTCACAACCTGTTGCGAGAACAATTGTGTATCTAAGCCACGACGGGTCTCAATAAAATAATTAAAAATACCTAACAAAAAATTCTAAAATCAAATCTGCACCATTTACACCTTACTTCAGGGCGACCACGACCGTACCTCTTCGACCATACTATAGTTTTACTATTTTTTAAAGTGTTATTCCACACTTAGGAAAGAAAAATACTAAATTTAAAAACGTTTAAAAATTGGACGGATTCCAAGAGGCGAGGGTTCAAATCTTGCTTCGTTCAAATTTTTATACGTTTTTAAATTTAGTATTCATACTATAGTTACTTATCTAGGGAAGAGAAAGTGAACAATTAAAAATTATAAAATTACAAATAACCTTAACACTGACCTGTTGAAAAGGGTCGTGATAACAAGGGGACAAAACATATGGAGAACAACACGAGTAGGGCGATACTGGAGGCAGCACTTTACCGTCCACACTTGTCAGTCTGGGAAAATAAAAATACACTACATGTTCTTGTTCTTCTAATACAAGGTTTGCTCAACGAAATCCGAACGTTTTTTATTGAACGATGCGTTTCAAATTTATTGGTTAAAGCTATTAACATGAACAATATTTTTTTTAAATAATTATGGCTACATAATTATTTAAAAAAAATATTGACCCCATAACACACTGATATCAGACAAAGCTCACGTCAGTTAACTAATTGTGAAGCTCCTTTAGAGCTTTCAGCATAAAAAGGGTGACGGTGTTTGGTAAAATATTGCTCAGTTTTCTCTCTCATATAATTCGTAAACATTTATATTTTGTGACATATCTTTGTGTATTTCTAATTGTTTTGATCTTACCACTCTACATTTTTTTTTCAGTTTCACGCTGTATCCCACACATGGAAGAGTAGGCAGAGGAAACTTGTGAACATAGTGTTAAGACACTCGCTCACGTTTCCCACTTTCCGCCGAATTTGAGGTACTGCGTGTTGATTTGCGAGTATTATGCCTTGTTAGTAGAGCGTAGAAATAAGAACATTACATATTTTATTTGAAAAATAATAAATATTTTTAAACGGATTCCAAGAAGCGCAGGTTTAAATCCTGCTTCGTTTAAATGTTGATACGTTTTTAAATTTAGTATAAATATATACCTTGTATAAATGCACAAATAAAACGTAAAAAACAATAAGATCTATTTACTTCATGACCAATTCGGAATCTTCGTTTAGGAAATCCATATTGATCCAAGGTACTTCGTGCCAGTCGTCCGGACTCTCTACACCGCAACAGTTTAGCTCTACCTTGGTTTTAATATAAGTATTAAATAAGAACAAAAAAAAATTGACCTGTTGCTGTTGCATAAGCGACTGTACACGCGACAGGCTATGATTTCATTCCTCACTCGAGGCAATGAAATATTTACAATTTTTATTTCTTCTTTCTGATAATGGTCAATCGACTGGTTGAGTTCTGCCATTCAACACATAATTGAAAAGAAGAGAATAAAAATGCGACCGTCATGGCCATTAATAAGGCCTGTGAAATGAGAAGGTACAAGGATAAACGGGACTCGAGGAAAAAATTATATCCGGCTCTTGTAGCACACCACGGGTGTTTAATCCCACCACTTCACATTTCTCTATAGATTTAGTCAAATAAAACATTATTTAAATGAAAAACGAGAATATATTGCTATTTTAAAAGTCTACCTGCATAGTATCTAAAAGTATCTTCCACGACGGCTCTGTGAGATAGTGAATGATCCCGGTGCGCAAGGACGACGATAATTCTTTCATGAGAGCCTAAAATGTGACGTTTCGCATTCTAAATTGCGACAGACTATGGCGGTGTGTGTATATTTAAGTAATTTTTAAAATATATTAATAACGCTATGCTTTCCTTTTTGTCTTCATGCATTCAGGGCCGTCTTTCACCTATTAGAGACCCTGAGCACATTAGGATAATGGGGCCCCCATGACCATAATATACTTGTAGCACAATTTTTTTACAATAAACAAAGAACATACATATGCAAAGTTTGAGCTTTAATTTTATTTCTTTACAACAGACATTTTATTTCTTTATAATGAATAATGTTAATCCACACTAAGAACTTGTATCCACCATTAGTCCTTACACATAGTTCTATGCTGATTGAAGAGGTATCCTTCTAGATTTTAATTGAGCAAAATCGTTAATCACATCTTCAAAATCTGTGTTTTCGAGCATTTCACATTCTATCGACATTAGCGACAAACTGTTTAATCTCTCCTGACGCATTGTACTTCTGAATTCATTTTTTAATCTTTTTAATTTGGAGAATGAGCGTTCCCCACTGTAGTTAGTTACCATCATGCTTAAAAAGATTCTCAGTGCGATTTCTACATTAGGAATGTCTACAATTTTGTTCTCTTTCAAAAAATGATATATTTCCAGTATACTATTAGAATCTTCATTTTTACTTTGAATTTTCAAGTATTCTGTTAAATGCAGACATTCCATTTCTAACTCTTTCTCGTTTACGTCTTCATAATAGATTTCAGAAATCAAATTCTTTGCAACTTGGTCTTAACTCTTCGGAATTCAGAGTTTTCAAGCGAAAAAATAAACCGAAACGTTGATTAATGTTTTTATATGAATTTAATCGCTGTTTTAGATGAACACCCAGTGTATCAATTATGGGGATAAAGGTCGCTACTTTGAATCTTTCTTTTCCTTTCAGTTGGACTGATTGCGCAGAGCGATCAAAGAAAATCTGGCGTGAGCTTCTATGCCTGGTCCTTTGAGATAGATCCATATAGTCGTATTCTGGGTTTTTTTTCTTTGGCGAACGATTCAAAATTATCAAATTTATCCCTGAGGCTAATAATATACTTATCAAGTGCAGTCAACAATTTGGTTGCTACTTCCAGTGTTATTGTTTCTTTCTGAAGAGAATTGTTTGTTTTGTCTATTCTTTCTAATATAGAGCTCCAAATTTCTGTTAGTATAATAAATTCTAGTTTTTCAATTTTTTTGGAGAGTAGTCTGTCTACTAACGAAACTAGAAAAGAAGCCCTTAGTAGGGCTTCTTTTCTAGTTTCTTGTGCCTGTTCTGTATTTTTTGCGATGTATATCAAAGCTTCGTTAATTTGTTTATGACCTTCATGCAAGGCGCTCACTGCATCAGTTCGGGCTGACCATCTTGTTTGTAAAAGTGTTCTTTCAGAACTTTCAGCCCGTAAAAAAGTTATATACTTTCTGAATCATTTCAAAAAACTGTGTCACCTCTAATACACACCCAGCGGCATGAACACTTACTAAATTTAGTGAATGTCCCGCGGATGGTACAAAAGTGGCAAATTCGCATTTCTCCTTGATTCTTGCCTATAGACCAGTATATTTTCCCGCCATATTTGAAGCATTGTCGTAGCTTTGTCCTCTACCATCTTTAATGGAAATATCATGACTCTCTAAAAAATTTTACCTATGTTACATAGATAAAAATTCCTATGTTAACATAGAAATTTTCCTACATATGTGACTAAAGAGGGGTAAAATACCTATGTCTTTTTTCTCCGTGTACTTTTGGTGAGTCGCGTCACTTTTGATCAAAGACATGCATAAAAATAATTAACTGATGATTTTCCTTAACACAGTTAATTTTAAAATATAAATTATATACAATTTCTACACATTGAAATTTATTAACGTATTGCAATCGATACTTAAGTCTGATTTTCGGACGAGAGTAGAGTAACTATTTGGTCATATGTTATATGTGGCTTGGTAATCGAGTAGGGGGCCCCAATCGATTACGGGGCCCTGGGCATGTGCCCATTGTGCCCAGTGGAGAAGAGGGGCCTGCATGCATTATCTTAAAATTTATAACCATTTCTACTAATTTAAGTGTTATTTCGCACTTAGAAAAGAACTATATATAAAAATTTGCTAGTAACGGGATTTGAATGTTTTGGAAACCGTTTAAACGCTTTGACTGCTAAGCCATACGTTCTCATCAAACTATGTCGGAATTCTTGTCACAACTTGTTGTTAGCACAATTTGTTGTTAGCATCTCTGTAGAGATTTTTACAAATTTCCGGTACTCAACGATTTGGAAAGATAGAATTTTAATAATTATTGATTAAATATTTTCAGTTTTAAAATGTTAATCCACACTCAGAAAAATCTGATAAGCAAAAATATAACAATAGAAGAACCCGATGAATGAATTGTCTCATCGCACATGGAAAGAATATGTCATACACAACCCTTAGCTATTTCCATTTGATCACGTAAAAACTAACACTACTAAAAATACAGCAGTATAATTTTCTATTCTATGTGTGGAATGTGACTTTAAATGTGTTAAAAATATTATAATATACACATTTTCAAATTGCTTAACCTTTAAAGTACTTTTACAGGCAGCATGAACCAACAGCCCATTCACGGCAACAAGACAACCACTGATTAACCACAGTCTGGTCACAGGTCCGGCTCGCGGCCAATGTGGGAAATCTAGCAACCAGCTCAGCAAACGAAATCCACTTGTATAGTGTAACTTCATACAATACGCTTGTAGGAGAATTAAAGCGAATAATAGGTATACTGTAAACTGAAATAATTTTCTTTGTTTTAATATTAAAAATCAACTTTATGCGGGATACAGCATAAAATTGATGATTAATATTAAAATAAATGGCAGGATATGGCAGGGCATGGCAGGGTGAGCAGAGAGAACTTTAGAACCTAGTGTTAAGACTCCATATTGTTCCCCACTTCCTCGCGTTCTGTTCCTGTCGCGCTTAGCCTTGTTACTTGTTGTTATTTTTTTTAAATTGTTTGGATTTTATTCACTATAAGCCGACATATGCACAGCTAGAGAACGCAGTGTTAAACATTCCGTTCTATATTTACTAAAGGATTGTAGTTTATTTCCTTTATATTCTCATTTTTTATAATTATTTATATAAAGGTATCTGATTGCTTATTTATTAAAGTATTATTTTAAATAGTTACAAAGTTCAAGTCTTTGATGGTTTATGATAATGATAAAAGATAATGTACACTTATTGGGGCGAAAGAAATGAAAATACTCATTTTAGTAAAATTTAGACAGGTCATAAAAAATATTATTATTTTTTTTTAAGTGAAACTGATCTCGTGGAATTAAAGTATTTTAGCACTACCCTTTGCCCACTATGCTTACACTTGAGTAAGTCTTTAAGTTCTCCCTCAAGAGAGAGAGAAAAACAGAAAGAGAGAGAGAGGGGGAGAGAGAGAGAGAGGGAGAAGGAGAAAGAGAGCTATGAGTCACTATATTTTTACCTTATGAATATTCTTCAACAAATACATGACTTTAATAGACGCGTTGTAACAAAATATCATCATAACCAGTGAAATAATTAGTTGGGTAATCAAAAGCGCGCGAAGGACTCCCGCCACGCGCTGTCGGCCATCTTTAGTGAGTACGCCCCACGCCATACAGCCACATGGCGTGACATACTAGATTATTTTACTGGAACAAATAATAAAAATAATATAAAATAACACGAAAGAAATATAGTACTTATTTCATTAATCATACGAGTATGTTGGTATAATAATACAAATGTTTAAATAAAAAAAATGAGACTTTCCATCAAAGATAGTACTTACTGAGATGGTTCCAGGATTATACTAGAGTATTAGAAGATAGATTAACTTAACAACATCATACGCCTAAATAAAATTAGCGTTTGTAAAAACGTTGATCTATCTAGCTGCTTAAAGGTTTATACAATTTATTAACATAAAGATTCGATTTTTTTTAACTTTTTAAATTAATCAAAATATCCAGTTCAATTATATTAAAACAAAGAAATATTCATATATTCAATATGACATCTTAGGTAACGTGGAAACGTCAAAAAACATTTCTATCAAATTTATTATTTATAAAAAAAATAAGTATCGTGCCAACCAGGTGTTATAATTTTTTAACATTTTGCATTTGTGGACGATATATGGTAAAGGTAACTTATAGTTAAGACTCTTTAAAAAGGTATTTAGAGAGAATACTCAATAATACATCATATTAATTATTAACTAAATAGGAATACAATTATATACTTAATTTCATATATTAATTAACATTTTATGTCTATTTCTGTATTTAGGTATATATGACACTTCAGCTTTTTTTTTTGGCCAGTTCTATTATGTCAAACGACAGAACTATGCACATTTATTTTAATTTTTAAAAGTAAAAATTTTATAAGTAAAAAAATATTAACATAAGACAACCTTTATGGTTCCAAAAAAGCAAATAACTACTACAAAAATATTATTAGCTAATAATTACTGTAAAATAATGTATACGTACCTTAGTGATGTTTAATCAATAGCAGACGCAACGCTTAGTTGCATTTAATAATAATTCCTTACTACTGGTAGCATAACATTTCAATAAAATATCTGAACTATTGTCAAAACGATCATTATTCTTTTGTTTTTTTTCAGTATTGGAAACCTATGTTAGTTAGTTTAACGATTAATTTAATAGCGATCCTTTCAGTTCAGTAAACATTGTTTAGGCACATTTCGTTAAAATGTCCGACCTAGAAGTCACAAAACGACCAAAAGTCACATGGAGCGATGATTTGAGCCACAACTCTGAGGAGGAGAGAGGTGATATTTCATATTCTTAATAGAATAGTTATAATTTACAGTAAATATTGACCATAATGGTGCAGTATCATCTGACTTTAAATCCTTTTTTGGGTTCAATTCGATCTTGTGGGAGTAAATATATATAAATTTCTTTTATGCGAACGCAAACAAAAGCAGATAGCGAAATGTTTTGACATTAGACTCTCTTAGCTTAACTTGGTATACAGGACAAAGAATGACGCTGAAACAGATAATGTTATACATTTTTTTTTAATTTATATGTAGGTATCTTCAATTCTCCTAACACTGAATAGTTTTGAAAGATAAATCACAAAATTGTTGTTACTCTCAAGTGAGACGAAAGAAACAATAACGTTACTTTACATACACAACCAATTTTCAATTTAATTTTAAATACTTTTTTTTTATATATATTTAATGTCTACAGTATAGATTTATATAGATGTGATCTGTATCTTTTTCAACAATACTAAAATTATCAGCTGTATTCATTTTTATCTGGCTATTAAAATATCCAATGGTTAAAACCAAGAAATTGTTAAACAGAACGAGAGCGTCTTGCGCAATTAGAAAGAGAGTTAGCAGAGCAACCCGTGAAGCCTGTGTATGAAGCTGCAGAATTATCGAAGTTAATTTCTTACGTAATGAAAATGACTACTCTATATGATTTAAGAGACGAAGATTGGAATGATCAAGCCAAAAGTGGCATAGAAGAGTGGTTCACAGAGCCCAAAGCTTTGATACTTTGTGTATATTTTAAGGGAG
>DWMZ01005470.1:0-10922 GCA_018249855.1 Eueides tales michaeli | reverse complement strand
CTAAAAGGAAGGAAGGAATTTTTCAATTATCGCTATTGAAATGTACAGCCACCCTCGACCCAGTTCCAAGATACGGACGATCACTATTTAACTAACGGTTTTATATTGTCTTTAAGAATTTATTATTATTTTCCGTATAATTAAAGATTTTTATTGTTTTGTTCAATATAAAACGGTAAATAACTTAATTTATTTGTATGAAACATGGTAAAAATAGGCTTAGATGGTTTTATGCTTCACACTTTCTGCTGCATAGTGCAGGGGAGGCAGAAAAAACGTAGTGTTAAGACACTCCTTTCTAAATTTCGGCCGACTTACAAGATATTGTGTGTTGAGTTTTATTAGGTATATATTTATTAAGACCAGGCTAACTAGCTGGTAGGTCATGAACATCGACAGTATCAGAGGAATTGGTCCATTAATATGTTACCACTATTTTAAATTTGTTAATCCATCCCATGAAAACCTTCAATATTCTAATTATTTGGGAGCTCATCTGGTGGTAGATAGTTCCACAAATGGCAAGTGGTATGTTCGTGCAAAAAAATATCTGACATATGTGACATCAGGTCTGTTTTGACACTGGGACATAAGCGTGCGACTGTACATGCGAGAGGTCATGGGTTCAATCCCCATTTTAGGAAACTAAATTTTTATTTGTATTTCTTTAGTCTGGTAATAAGGTACGTTAAGTTTCGCCACTCAACACGCAATGCCTCAAATTCGATGGGAATGGAAAAGAGTGTATCAACACTACGTTTCCAGATTCCTTCTATCTACCCTGCCACGTGCGGTTCTTGGCCCAAGTGGGTATTTGGGCCAAGGACCGCACGTGGTGAAGACGATACACACGCAGTGACATGCTATATGATTATAGGTATCAAGGTGATGATTTTAATTTTTGGAACCTGACTTTGGAATGACCCTAACTTAGAATTTGACTTGTGGACAAGTAAAATCGACTTGATAGTGTTGAAGAAGGTTTTTGTGTTGAGCATATGAGTTTTTTGGAATATTATAACAACAGAATAAAGAAAGAAACTGAACGTCGATAAAATGTGGTCATCGACGAATTCCAAAGATAGGTAGAGGGAGGGGGGAGGGGGAGGAACTCATATTCACCTTTTATACGTATTATAACGTGTCATAAATGCTATAAAATATAATTTCCGTAAAAATAAAGACATTCGTAAGTAATATCTACATAATATTATAGTAGTTACCCACAAAATACATGATACCCTACTACCTAAAGCTAGCAAGACTATGGGCAGGCAGTAAGATTAATAATTAGAAAAGCAATTTAGCGCTTTACCTTTTTCTTGCAACATATATCAAGTCAGGCAAAGAATGTCGAGATACTCTGTTCCTTCACAGTCTTTCCGATTTTCAACATACTCTACTGAAAAATGTTTATCTGAGGGAAAACTACCGTACCAGGTAAGTTAATAATAATAAATAGCTTATTGTAGCCCTCCATCTTGTACATTGATATCTGTAACAAAAGAAATCTCTAACTACCACCGCTCATCGACATAAAGATTCATAGACACTCATAGAGCTAGTCAGTCGAACTGAAAAAAAAAAAATCTTTTTTTGTCACATCATAAACAATAGAGAAATTGTACATACGTTTTATGATAACGAAACAAAACTCTTCCACTCCTTACAAAACATAGCCGTGACTCAAAGCGCGAAAGTAGAGCCCTCTTTATCTAAGAGGCGTCGAGGGGTAGGGGGTGGAGGTGGGAGCGGGGAGGGGGGGATGACAAGTGCATCTCAAAGAAATGCAGATTTTACACGTCGCTACACTTCGGATGTGTCGTGTGTAGTGTTGAGTTGGTTGTATGGTTGGCAGAAAAATTTTTTTTTGGTTATTTTATCGTTTTTTTTTTGAGCATGATTCTTTTTACGTGGTTAGTAAAGTTTCGATTTTGTAATAAATGGAAAGAAGTAGTAGAGATTTACAGGTTAGTACAGTAGATATGTAGTGATTTCGGGAAATATTTTGTTTTATTTGCTTACTTCGCCCTTGTGATAAAATAAAAAAAAAATAAAAGTTGTGCTTAAAACGTGATCGCAGTTCCGTCACTCAACACGCAAAGCCTCAAATTCGGCGGAAAGTGGGGAACGCAAGTGGAACGGTTCCCTGTGCCTACCCTATCTTGTGCGGGTTACAGTGTGAAGCTAAAATTAAAAATATTAACCAAATGGTGACAGAGTGTCTTAATAAATAATATTTTTAATACTTTTAATAGATGACATTAACACAGATCAGCTTCACGCTGTATCCTGCATACGGTGGGGTAGGCAGGTAGCCTAGTGTTACAACACTCCGTTCTATTCCCCACTTTCTGCTGAATCTGAGGCAATACATGTTGAGTAACGGAACTGAACGCCGCGCTTTGAAGAAATGAAAACATTAAATAAATATTTGTAATAGAAAATATTAAATATTTAATTTCTTCGAATTGAACCCACAACCTGTCGCGTTCACATCCTTGTGTCCATGCGCTACTATAGGTCTCAAACTCCCGGATTTGATCCAGTTAGCCGGATTTCACATACTAACACACTAACATATAAAATAGTCAAATAAAAATGATCTTATGAATACTAATAACAAAAAAAGTTGTGTGAGATACACTTGATACAAAGTGTGTGATATATCAACGGTAGCGTGGCCGAGCGGTCTAAGGCGCTGGTTTAAGGCACCAGTCTCTTCGGAGGCGTGGGTTCGAATCCCACCGCTGCCAAGATTTTGTACATACAAAATTTGGTGTTAAAATTTTTTTTTTAGATAATATTTCGTTTTGTTTTTCTTGTGATGGGGCTATTTTTTATACTTTAAGATTAATTTTCCTGAGGTTTAGAAATATGATCTCACTAGTGACTTCAGGTATCATAAATATATATAAAAAAATTGTCCCTAATATGATAAATTCGAATCACACTTGATAGTATGAATTACTTTCATTATCACGGGAAGACGTACTTTAATTTTCACCATATTTCATTTCACCACACTACCAACACAAGGATCACTCCACCCTACCATACTTTATATTATTACCCTACTAAAAACTGGAAAATTCAAGTCGAAATTGAACCCGCAACCAACTGCCAAATACAACCCCAACATGTTTTTAGGAAAACTTAATTTTTAATGCTATATATATTTTTTTTGTTGACGCTCCGTTCTGAATATGACACTCATTACAGTGAGACGGAAGGATTTCTCTAAAATATTTCAAACCCAAGGCGACGCCGTGATTCGCGCCTTGCCCCTTTGTAATTACGTACAAAATACTATTAAGTTTTATTATAGAACAATTTATAACGAAAGACTACTTGTTTTAGATTCAATCGAATTTCGTGTATAATAAATTATTTTTGTTTCCTTGAGACCTGTAGTGGCGCAAGCGTGTGACCGTATACGATAGGATGTAAGTTCGATCTTTCGATTCAAGTAAATTAAATATTTAATATTACCTTTTTTTCTTTATTAACTTCCTACGTTGAAGAAGACAAAGTGCGGCGTGCAGTTTCGCCACTGAATACGCAATACTGTAAATTCGGCGGAAATAAAAACGTCTTTATGAAAATAGAGTGCCTCAACACTAGGTTCCCGAGCTCCCTCTGCCTACCTTGTCAAATGCCGAATACAGACTGAAACTCTTTACGCTGTATTTCACATGTAGGCAGGTAGATAGGCAGAAGGACTCTTTTCAATACACAGCGTCTTAAAATTTACTTTAGCCGGAGAATGAAAATAAAGTGACATAATTACCCCCCCAGTGGGGATTGAACCCAAAACCGAAATGCTTACAGTCAAAAGCCAACGACCTTCTTTTTATTTTTTTTCACTTGTATAGAATGTGTAAAGGTGTCAAAAAGTTCTTGCCAAAAAGTGAGTTTGTACAACAAGCAATTAAATTTGGACATAGAGCTTTTAGATTTTTTAGGAAACGAATTTCGTATACACGTGCAAGGTTTTTTTATTTAGGAGGCCTGTTGTTGCTCAGGGGTATGAACGTATGACTGTAAACGCGACAGATTGTGGGTTCGATCCCTACTCCAGTGAATAAAGTATTTAATATTTTCTTATTAAATATTTTCAATTTAAATATTTTGTATTTTATTTCTTAGCTCTCCGCCGCTCAACACGCAATGTCTCAAATTCGGCAAAAAGTGGGGAACGGAAGTGGAACGGAGTATCTTAACACTAGATTCCCGGGTTCCCTCTGCCCACCCTGCCTCGTGCGGGATACAGCGTGAAGCTAAAAAAAGAAAAAAAAATCATTCTCATCGCACTGGTAACAAGTAAAGTGTGTCGTTGAGCTCCGCCACTCAACACACAATGTCTTGTATTCGGCGGGACTTGGGTAACGAAAGTGTGTTAATGGGAAAGGTTTATCCAGACAATAGGTTCCAATAGGTTCCCTCTGTCTATCCTATCATAAACGGGATACAGCGTAAAGCTAACATAAAAATAACTTTTGTATTCAACATATATTAGTGTTGGCAGAAAGATCATATAATAGAGTAAAAATAATACTGCTTAATAGTTTCCGTTAGTTTTGGAAACATTGTCTGTTAAACGAAAGTCAACGCCACGCTTTTCTGATTACAAGGCCTGGAAACGGAAATAAAACAATCTCTCCAGTAGATATCGAAACTGCAATCACCAATTTTACACTCAGACTCTGCGCTATAATATTAATACCACAAGAGAATCCTATGAATAAAGATACTGCAGATGGATTCCTTATCAATTTCGTAATACTAGCAACTATAGTCCGGTATTACATGTTTTTCCATCGTTATCGCACTGAGAGAAGATTTCTCAAAATTACTAATTTTTAATTCTAAGAAGAATTTTTAATTTTATCTCTCAAAGTCCAAGTCAAGAATTCGCAAATAAAGTGGCGACGATTTCTATCAAATAAAAATATCAAATTAAAGCTTCAATACAGGAGCTTTCAATAAAACAGAAACATATTAAACACAGCCATAATAATAATAATATTAAACTTTCTTGGAATATTAAATATAATAGCCAAGTTAAGGGGGAAGTCCCGATCGTGGGCATATTGGAAATTCTCTATAGCGATGGAGGCTGAACTTGGCACATTACGACATCGTAATGTAAAACAATTAAAAGGAAACTTTTTACTAAAGGGTGTGGTTGTGTAGTTTGGAATTGTATCGAGCTGGTGGTAGATACGATTTTCTTTATCCTATTATTAATTTATTGGCATATATTGCCGTAGATTTTTTGTTGCTGTAGATTCAATGTCAATATAAGTAGATATTTTACCAGAGAGTTGGTTAGGTGGAGAAGAGAGTAAAGAAACTTAGTTATCCATTTTAGTTATCAATTTTATTAAAGCGTTGCGTGTTGAACGGCAGAACTTAATGTTACGTTTTATCTTCTTGTGAAATAGGGATGATAAAAATAAATCATTTTCTATGTACGAATTGATTTCACAACGCTCCACGTTTTATATCCAGCAGGGTTGCCAAGAATTTAACAATTTTTTCATTCACTGTCATCTATCTCTTTATAAAATCATCGGAAAATCATTGTGCTTTTGTCTTGATATTTTCCAGGGGCATAGATGTATTCTTGAGGATCCCCTGAGGCCACCCCCGCTTCTCTTTACCACTCACTCTTCTATCACACAACTTTTTATATACATTCCCAAATTAGCTGACCACAATCTTCTTCTTTCTCACTGCGACTCCATCTATGTGACATCTATTGAAGAGCGCCATTAAAGATTTTTTTTAATCTTTAATTATTCTTAGTTAGTTATATGAAAACCTGCTAAGAAGTGTTTGTCTCAATCTCACTTTATTTGGTTTATTTCTTATTTTCCTCCACTGATATACACTGGAGTCAGTTCCTCGTTCTTAAAATAAGAAATCGACGAACACACCAAAATGATCAACAACACACTAGACCACTCAAACTTAATGTACAATTAGACAATCGGCGCATCGGTGGTCTGTAACCCATTAGGGTTTTAATTGAAAATAGCGTAACGGCTGTAAATTGTTGCACTGTGGAGAGTGCACCCTACGCCCTGTAACCTCCCTACATACTTTGCTATCTTGTAATTATGAACAAAGTCCTATCTGAAGTCAATGTATTTAGATATTTTTTAGTTCCCTCTGGGGAACTCATATTTAGTGAAAATAAATTATGTCTCAGTTCCACCCAATGTTGAATTCTGCATACTATCAGTGGAACTCAACAGAAAATGCCGTGCCTTGACTTACAATCAAAGCGAGAAAATTAAATAAAATGAAAGTAATTTACTACTCCTGGTGGATAGGAATTAAACCTAGAACCGTCGTGTTTACAGTCAGATATTCCCAACCCTGCACCCTGAGAAGTAAAAATCAATGCCGCTTTGTCTCACAAGGTCAGGCAATGGTGATTAAGTTCGAAGTTGTTACTCGATAAATGAAAACGAAAAAAATATTCTCATTATAAAAGATATTAATTATAAATATTTTAAAATTTAATATCGAAGTTTGACACAAAAATTCCAAAATTTCCTATGATTTCTGTCGTGGCGCAGGAGCACAAGCGTGTAACTGTAAACGTGACAATGAAATATTTAATATATATTTTTTTGCTCTGTTAATAAGATAAAGAACGTCTCCACCACTCAACGCACAATGGCTCCAATACGGCGGAAAGTGGAGAACTGAACGGATTGTCTTAAAACTAACCTAACCTAACCAGCCTCGGCAAGGTGACGAGTAGGTGTCCAGGATACAGCGTGAACCTAAAAATATCTATAACTTTCTAAAAGAAAAATCTTCTTGCGATATAAGAATCTATAGAGATTTAATTAAGTAGAGATATAAGAACGTAGTAGTAACACAAGAAGTACACCCAAGAAGTAGTAAATAGTGCCTTTAAAATATACCTCAGTATTCACCTCCTATGACCGTGCTCTTTGATTTTCCCCAATTAAATTTTCAACTCCATTCAGTTCTGGTTCACACTATAAAAATCAAAAACAAAATATTCTTTATTCAATTAGGCCATTACAAGCACTTTTAAGTCGTCAAGTTACATAGAAATGTTTGTAGTGTCAATGCTACAGGAAGCTACCACCGGCTCGGAAGGCGGGTCTGATGAGAAGAGCCGGCAAGAAACTCAACAGTTGCTCTTTTCAAAATATCGATTAAAGAAAATATATAACATAATTAAGAAAAGCTTCCTGATAGAGTACCAACAGCTTTTAATCCCACGCATTCTTATCATGGTAATATTCTTGAATTGAATTATATTCCGCTCATGGCAGGGTAGGCAGAAGAAACCCGGGGAACCCAGTGTTAATTCACTTTGTTCCTATTAAGACACTTAAGTTCACCACTTTCCGCCACCAATTTGAGGCAATACATGTAGAACGAAAGAAAGAAAGTATTTATGTATATTAAATATATTATTTCCTTGAGTGGGTATCAAATCCTCAATCTGTCACGTATACAGTCGCAAGCTTGTACCCCTGCGTCATGACATGACTGACACTGTAGAATTTTAAAAAATCTAAATATTCAAATTATAAAATATAATAAAATAAATCTTTTAGTCAGTCACAATCATTGAGGCTGTCGTACCTCAATCGCAATAGGGTATGACCGTAAACGCACCGGCTCGTTCGATTCACGTTTAGGGTAATGAAACATTTGTAATAATTTCACTTCTTTGCTCTGTTAACTCGAGACGCAATACCTTTAGTTTCGGCGGAAAGTGAAAGCCAGTACCTCCGGCTTCCACTCTCCACCGAATTGTCCTAAAGGGGACGGAGTGTCTTAACACCAGATTCTTAAATTCTTTCTGCCAACCCTACAGTGCTATAGTGTGAAACTAAGAAAAAAATGACAATCATCTCACAATAACGTCAATATTTCCAAATATATAGACAATATTTTTTTATATAGGTAATTCCTACCTGTATTTCCGAATCCAATACTATTAACTATTCGAAAAGGCACACGTGTCTCTATAAAAAAAATGTAAAATAGGGTAAAATAGAATGTTTGACCGCAGCTACACAGTTATAAAGAGAGGGGTGCGGGTCAATCGGTAATCGGCGCTATCGCGACGATCGAAGTTCGATTCCCGCGGGGTGTAATTAGATTGTTAGTCGCATGCAATGACGTGTCATGTTCAATGGTGGGTAGTTTTGATACTTGAGATATTATGTGTTGAATATATATTTTTTTAGTTATTTTTATGTTTTTTAGTTTTTTTTTTGGAGCCTTTGGGCATTCCGTTTTTCTTAATCAGTTCAGCGCTTCAAATAATATTTTTCTATTATTAAAGGGTTGTAATTAATTTATTTGTATAAAAAAACCTTTTACAATAATTTTGCTTAACAAAAATGCTATCAATAACTGTTTTATTGAATTAGTTGAAATTTTACTTTTCAATGTAGGTATTAACTTCACGGTGAATACAAAGGGAACTTGGGAACCTAGTGTCGCCGAATTTGAGTGCGTGTTGAGTGACGGAAGTCAACGACAGAACTCAATAATTAGTTATTTTTAAAAATACCTTTTAAAATAAACGTTTTTCAATAAATTGTATGCCCTAGCTATACTGGCAATACATTTAAACTTATTTTAAGTTTGTGTGGAAAAATGACATAAATATTTCAGTTTTTTAAAGTAAAACAAATACCTAAAAGCCCAAGTGCTTGATCCCATTTATCCCGAAAAATATTACAATTAATACAATTTTTAGTAATATTTATCGTTTTCTTAAATATTACTCCAAATAAAAAAGAAGTATATTAATTTGAATAACTTAAACTTAAAGCTACTCATTTAGAATGATTTCCAATAGGTGTGGGTTTGAATCCAGTCACATACAAAATTTCATACATTTAAAAATTTTCTAAAAATCTAAAGTATCAAGACATCACAACACATATATACACACAAATTGTTGTCGATAAGAAAGTCAGTTGAAATTTAATATACATAATTTCTTTTAACGTACGCCGTAACACGAACTAAAGGCGGCTACAGACAGACTATTCATTATTGAAAGGGCATTTGCAATATATTGTACATGTACATACTAACTTCAAGCCGCGGCTTCACTTTCTTTGTAGTCTTTAATTATTCTCCATAGTTGTTTCAAAATTCAAATTATTTAAAGAAATTTAAGATATACTTTATTTTATAACGTCTTTCGTATACTTACCTAGTAAAATAAATAAATGTTATAATTTCTTTGATAGAAACAGTATTTTTTTTCTCAAAGTAATATATATATATATATATATATATATATATATATATATATATATATATATATATATATATATATATATATATATATATATATATATATATATTCAAGGACGCATAAGGCACCTAAGGGAACCTAACGTTAAGACACTCTGTTCCTGAATTTTTGCTCTATTTTTAAGACATTGCGAACTGTATGGTGAAACTCAACGCCGTGTTTTATCTCGTTACCAGAGCAAATCGAACCCAATAACGTCGTTTACAGTGAGCTAAAATTAAGCCACTGCGCCACGATAACCTCTAATAGTATATGAACAAAATATAATAAAAAATCGTTTGAATTCTTTATACGTAAAGGTGTAATAAACAAACAAACCCACTTTGGCCTTTCAAGTATTATATATACATAATATGTATATAAAACAAAGGTGATATATTAGAGAAAGGCAACGGAAACAATTTGCAATTTATAACTCTATATTGTTTGCAAAAAAAGTTTTTTTATTATTTAAATGTCACTTTCTTTCTTGTAAATGAATGTTAGAAGTTTTATATGACTTTTTTATTTGACCTTCAATTTAAAAGAGATAAAATATGGCGCTGAGTTCCGCCAATCAACACGCGATTTTGGAGAGCAAAATGTCTTTTTTTTATCTCATATCTGATCCTCTCTGATCTGTTGGCAAAGAGAACTTGGGAACCTAGTCGAGACACTCCGCTACCGTTCTCCACTTACTGTCGAATTATTGAGGCAATGCGTTTTGAGTGACGGAACTAAACGCCACACTTTGCCTTGTTACCAGAGAAAAGGAAACAGAATATTAAATATTTTATTTCCTCAAGTGGCATTCAAATTAACAAGTCGTGTTTACAATCGCAATCTTCGAGGTGACGTAGTCGAATAGGTATAACGCTGTGTCACGACAGACCTCTTTTTTTTTAGCTTCATGCTGTATCCCGCACGAGGTCGGGTAGGCAGAGGGAACCCGGGAACCTAGTGGTTAAGATACTCCGTTCCACTAGGTTCCCGGGTTCCCTTTGCCATTGCGTGTTGAGTAGCGAAACTCAACGCTGCGCTTTGCCTTATTACCAAAGCGAAGAAATGAAACATTAAATATTTAAATTGAAAATATTAAATGTTTCATCTCATCGACTGGGGATCGAACCCAGAACCTATCGGTTACAGTCACACGTTTATGCCACGACAGGCCTCAACCTCTGTCAGACATATCATAATTCAAAATAAAGGTCCATTTAATATATAAAACATAATTTATTGAAACGGACTTTTGAAACGGCTACCACCGGCTCGGAGGGCATTTCTGCTAAGAAGACCCAGTATGATACTCAACTCAATACGCAATGGCTATTTGGCGGAAAGTAGGAAAGAGAAATGGAACCCTAGGTTCCCAAGTTCCCTCTGCCTACTCTGTCATGTGCAGGATACAGTGAGAGAGAACTTAACCTACTTCCTACATTTTTTTTGTCAGTTACTTAAAATTTTATATAAGCTATCTTAGAAGACAAAGTCAACTCAATAATACCAATAAAATAACAATACAAAAATTATTCATTATGGAACGGAATCTTGTCAGTTATCTAAGTGAAATAAATTGCTGAGCCGTTAATTGATACGGTTT
>DWMZ01005469.1:0-10926 GCA_018249855.1 Eueides tales michaeli | reverse complement strand
ATATATATATATATATATATATATATATATATATATATATATATATATATATATATATATATATATATATATATATATATATATATATATATATATATATATATATATATATATATATATAAGAAACGTTTTCAATTTAAACCGGAAGTTCCTGAGATTTACACGATTAACCAAACAAACTCTTCAGATTTACAAATCTAGTATAGCTATACAGTACCTATACATTAATTTAAAATAATATCTCAAATTCCTAGACAATTTTCACTTTATTACCTAATTCAAGTCAGTACAATAATTTTAAGTCTTAATACACTTTTTGCTACAAAACTTTCCAACGTTTCTGAAGTGAAGCTAATTTAAGGAGATTCCAGATTTATGTTCTAACTTCGAATACTTATCACAATTATAGCTGAACACACAATCTCTTGCAGTTGGGAATTTCAGTTTTTATTGTTAAGACTGATTTGAGGGCCCCAGTAGAAGAAATGAAATATTTCATGTTTTCATTTCTCCGAGGCAAAGCGCAGCGACGAATTTTGCCACTCAACACGCAATGTGTCAAATTCGGCGGGAAATGGAGAACGGGACGGAGTGTTTTAACACTAGCTTACCAAGTTTCTCTGTTGACCCTGCCATAGGCGGAATACATCGTTTAGCTGAAGATCGTTGAACTTATTATCTTCCTCAGTTGAAATAGAAGTGGAAAAATCGATAGATTTACGTCATTTTCCATTTTACCTATAAAATTATGGGCGGCTACTATATTTAATATAACCAAAACTGATAATCGAACGCACACCCATCGCGCTTACAGTACTACGCAAAACCAGCGCTATGCACAAGGCAGGTAGTAAGAGGGAACCCGGGAAATTAATAATAAGGCACTCCGTTCCCATATATGTACATATCTATATATGTATATTTAATAAACCTTAATTAAAGCTCGTTATCATGGGAAGCTGAACAAGCATATAATAATTATGTTTGCGCTAGCACGTCTACCAAAGTTTAACCAACGCGCTACCTGATGCCGTGTAAACTTACGAGACTCACATAGATTCTAGACTACGATTACGTAGTTGGTACACGAGGCGATAGACTATGTTAAGTTAATAATTGGTTCTTTTTTATCTTGTTGGTCTAGAAATTTTGGTCTAGAAATTAATGATCTTTACAAAATAAATAAGGTTTATGGTGTGATTGGTATCGTGGCAGGTTATGGGCAAGGCTAAACGCGGTCTCGCCCCTCAATATTAATGCTCTCAGAATTCAGCGGATACATGGATTCGGATATTAAAATTAGGTTTCCAGATTCCTACTGTCTGCTATGTTATTGTATGTATTAATAATACCCGGCGCAAAGGGAGGTGTTTTAATTTAGTTTTTGTTTATTTTTCAATATCATGTTGTATATAGAAGAGCAGCAGATATAAATAAAAAACAATATATATATATATATATATATATATATATATATATATATATATATATATATATATATATATATATATATATATATATATATATATATATATCGCATAACCATCTATTTATAAATAAATAAAAAGTTAACTCAACATCGAACTCACTACCCTTGTTTAAGTCCTCAAGTCATTAACTAAGATCGAGAGTCCAGCCATTTCTAGAAAGCGTCTGTATAAATGGGTCACTTGTAAATGTAGGGCTTAAAGTTGGGTGGAAGCTTAGTTAAGATCCTTTGTATGTAAATAATCTCCTTAGTATTTAGGTAAATATATACGATGAAAGACAGACATTTTAGATATTTATATGTATAGATTTTATTAATATATTCTCTCAGCTTCGCGTTAACCTAGTGTTACACTCTCCGTTCTCCATTTTCCACCAAATTTGCATGCATGTTAAGCTCAACGCCGCGCTTTGCCTCATTACCAGAGCGAAGATATAAAGTCATTAAATATTTAAAATGAAAATATTAAATATTTCATTTGAGTGGGATCGAACCCAAAACCTGTCTCGTTTAAATTCACATACATTGTGCACTTGCGCCGCAACAGGTCTCAATATATATTGGTTTAATATAAAATCTTATATTAATATTATTAATTAGAGAGCTTACTCAATACGCAATGCCTCAAATACGGCGGAAAGTGGGGAAGGGAAGTGGGACGGAGTGTCTAAACACTACGTTCCCGAGTTCCTTCTGCCTACCCTGCTATGTGCGGGATACATCGTGAACCTGAGTCTTAATTAGAAAGCGTAAGGAGTATGTTATGGAGAATCCTAACGTTACTCCGTTCTCCTCTTTCTCCAAATTAAACTGTACATAGTGTGTTGAGTGCCGAAACTGTATGCCGCCTCGATTACTCTTGTTGTTAGGTAGAGGGAACCTGGTAACCTAGTGCTAAGACACTCCGTTCCCATTAAGACTCTTCTGTTTCCCAATTTTTTTGTTACAATAGCAGCACACACCCATTGCGATTATCATCAGATTGCTGTCATTATGAAGTATTACGTTCATGTTGTTCAATCATAAAATATGTATGTATGAATTACCATACCTCACGTACATATTACCTAAAGTGACAGATACAATTTTGGAAGATCCTAAAAGAGTAATGTGCTATTTGGAGGGTAAACACCCTCTTCAATGTCCACCCTCATCGAATATTGCTGATCGTAAAACAATATACAAATAATGGAATATTTTACGTGAAAACCGATAAAGATATGGCTTATATCTAATGTATGTAAGTGGGGAGGGGCCATCCCTTCCCCATAGCCAATTTTTTTACCACCAATGCAAAAAAGGGGTTGTTATTTGTCTGTTTGTTTGTCTGTGGTACCGTAGATTCTAAATAAGTAAAATATTTAAATGTGTTTTTTTAGCTACGTTTTATGGAAGTGGTATCATTAATTTATGAGCTAAAAAACGCTTTGCCAATATAAGATAGTATTTTTTTGGCCGCTTTGTGTGTGTGAAAACCTAACTTCAACAGGTATTACATACAATACCTAGGTAATATATACAATACCTTGAGTGATCAGGCATTGTATGAAATACTACTGAATATTACATAGATAATGAAAACAATTCCTAGCAATTTTCTTGGTTATATTAGTTACTTTGTGCTAATTAATACCTTAGTAAGGTTAAAGCACGCCAGATGTTCAACAGATGTTTCTTCATCTGTTTATAGCAGAGAATGCAATAACAATTTTACTATTGCAAAAACAACTGCATACAAAACGCAGAAATAAATTATAATATTTTTAAATACCACCTATACCGACTAATCTTATCGTATTCACTTACTTATAAGAGATTCGGCGTTAAGTTACGTATTAACTCAATGTTGAAACCAAAAAATCTCCTAAAATTAAACAGATCTAAAAATTTTTTTTTGTAAAATTACTCCTTCAGCGAATCAATTGACTTCTCAACGAGCTTCTCTAACATACGTAAAAAACTAGCGCCTATACAGACACCTGCGGCAAACCTGTTCTCATTAAAATATTGCCAACGTCAATAACTTGATAGTAAAAAGCCGTAGAGTATGTCGCATCTTACGTCTTTCTACAACTTGTTCTTTTTTTTATGTTTGAATAGAAAATATATAGATAACTCTATTTTTTATATCTATGTGCTTCTGTTAAGCGTTTTTACGTGATAGTTCTGCGTTCAATACTAATTATAGGTAATATAAATATCGAGACGAATAATGGCGATTGATTCCGCTTTGATAATTTCAATGGCAAGAATTACGTGGGTAGGTAGCCATTGTCCAAATTCTTACCATTTTCTTTTTTGTAATGCTGATATTATTTAAACAAAATTAAAAATATGTATAAATTCAAATTCAAATATTTTTTTATTCAAAATAAGAAGTTACAAGCTTTGTTTTTTGAACGTCAAAAAATTTACCACCAGTTCACTAAAGTTACTGCCTCACACCTGAGAGGAACCGGCGAAAGAAACTCAGCGGGACATGTCTCTTTTTTTAACGAAAATTTTACATCATGTTATTATTATTGACAATGATACATTTGAAATAGCCTGGAGCGAGCATTTTAATCCCAAAGGCGTGTTATCATTTATAAAGTCGTTAATTTGGTAATAACCTTTAACACACAAACGTCTTATCACAACTTTTTTGAATTGTGAAATAGAAAATTCTCGGACGTTTTCTGGGATCCTATTGTAAAAGCGTACACCCTGTCCCATGACAGAATTACGAACTCGGTACAATCGAGTTATAGGTGCACTGAGATTAAACTTCTTTCTAGTATTAATATTATGTATATCCCCGATTTTGCTAAACTCATTAATATTTTTCTTAACATACATAATATTTTCAAAAATGTATTGTGATTCAACGGTCATAATATTAATTTCTTTAAATTTTTCCCTCAAAGAATGTTTATGGCCTAATTTAAAGATTGCACGAATAGCTCGCTTTTGCAAGACAAAAATTGATTTATTACCGGCTGCATTACCCCAAAGTAAAAAATGTATTTATAAAAAATATTATGTTCTGTGATAAAAGAAACAGATACTGAGTACGTAGTGTAAGAAATAAATTTTATAAAAAAAAATGGTATGGATATAGACGAGATGTCTTGCTAAGCTGTCTACCAACATAATATTGTAGAGTTTTCTATAACCATAGAGTGTCCAAGGTAAATTTGATCGCAGCGCAGGTTCAGTGAATTACATCACAACTATTGCCGTAATGTTTAACGACATTTTAAATGATCTTCGACCCAAAAAATCATTACAAGGCTTTCAATTTTAAAAACTACACTGAAATTACTTCATTAATTCAGGAGTTACGGTGCCACAGACAAACACACAGAAGATAAATAGAAATTTCGTAAAATTTTGCTTAAAAAAATATTTAACGAATTTTCTATGAAATTCTTCAGTTTCATTTCTGGAAACGTACACTAGTTTTCATTTTCCACAGTATTTTGTGGCTTCGCCAAGCAATTCTCCTTGGACGTCATTCCTGACATTATCGATGTGGGTTAAGTGAATCAATTTAATGCTGCAATCGTTAATTAACTACACAGAAATGAAATGAAAATTAAATTAAATTAATTTTTTTTTTAATAAAATGCAGTTTGTACTGTTTATATTATAAACAACTGATTTGCATAAATAAATATATGGAGGAGTTGTTTTATGAAATTTATATGTTTAAAATAATTAGAAACCCGTCGTGGTGTAGTGGCATGGAGTGAGTGTGAAGGCGGTTGCTGGTTCGATGGCTGGACTATCCAAACAGCATTGCGATTTCTTCAAAATATTGTTTTTTCTGTGCACCAAGGTGCATGTGTAGATAAACCTAAATAACAGCATTATTACATTATTTAGAAAATGTATAAAAACTTGTCCACAGCGGGATTTGAACCCGCGTCCCTTGGAATCTAAAATTTTAAATATGAAGTTTTCTTCGTAAGTGAGTATTAAAATTTATTAAATGATAAAAATAGCTTAATATATACAGGCCTGTCGTGGCGCAGCAGCACAAGCGTTTGACTGTAAACGATAGGTTGTGGGTTCGATCCCCAGTCGAGGAAGTGATATATTTAATAATTTCAATTTCAATATTTAATTTTGGCGGAAAGTGTGGAACGGAGTGTCTTAACACTAGGTTCCCAAATTCCCTCTGCCTACCCTGCCATGTGCGGGATATAGCGTGAAGCTGAGTGCTTAATATATTATATGCGATCTTGACATAAATTAACTTGATACATTTGATCTTAAACATAGTAAATAATAGGAAACCTAAAAAAGCACATTTCTCATACATATATAATTATATGTCATAGTATTAATATAATAGCAATATAGTCATACTAAAAAAGCCCCAAAAATGAATTTGAACCTACCACCATTGGAATACATCCAAAAACTCCCAACATTAATAATAAATTTAAAAACCTATAAAAATTTGAACGAAGCAGGATTTGAACCCGCGCCTCTTGGAATCCGAATTAATCGAACGAATGGCTTAGTGGTCAGAGCGCTTGGACGGATTCCAAGAGGCGCGGGTTCAAATCCTGTTTCGTTCAAATTTTTATACGTTTTTAAATTTATTATTGTTTTTTCCTAAATGTGGAATAGCACTTTAAAAATAGTAAAAAGACTCCAATATTATACACATACAATTAATAATCTACTAGCACGTCTCTATAACATTCTCGAGAGCCATACAAATGTTTCTCTACTCGAGAAGTTTTTAACTTGAAAATCCTGAAAAATGCACCCCCGTTATAAAGTTAAATAAGTAGCTGGGGGGTAGTCGCGTTAGGAACACGGTTTACGTTTATTTGAGATTGTCTTAAGATTGCTCTGTAGATTTTTACTTTTCTAGCTTATTTCTTATGTATTTGTTAAGTATTTCTGTCTTTTTGTTTATGCACTTATTTCTAAGGGCCAGTGTGGTGGAGTGGTAAGTGAGTGTAAACGATAGGTTGTAAATTCGATTCTCACTCACTCTAATAACAAGGAATATCAACGTTGAGTTACGTTACTCAACACGTGATACTTCCTGAAGTCGGAAAATGGGGAACGTAAATATCTTTGCACTTTGTTTCTAGGTTCCTCCTTACCTACAAAAATGTTACGTTATGAATGATTCTAGTTTCTAATACACACAAATTGTACATAGTGATGTGAATGTTTATAGAGTGTCTTAACACTATGTTCCCAAGCCCCCCCTGCCTACCCCGTACGTGAGTACGAGAAAAAATATTTTCTCTACGTATACCTTGCGCTTGTTAAAGGCATTCTAGCGCAGTATGTCCACACGTACCGGCATAGAATTCAAAATCCCTTTGGAATTAATACCTCCGTGATTGAGTTACCGAGTTTCTCTTCTGAATAAGACGTGGGTACCTATGTTTTATTTGCTACAAATTTTGTCTGTGTATATATTTCTCAATTTGTTCTCCATTTTCTTTTCATTTTTGAATGATTGTATGGTAATAATTAAATTTAAATATTTAATTTGATAGTGGGGATTGGAACGAAGTGTCAAGACACTAGTCCAAGGTTCCCTCTGTCTACATATATATATATATATATATATATATATATATATATATATATATATATATATATATATATATATATATATATATATATATATATATATATACATACACAACGATGTGTCAAGATAGCCTCGACGAAACCTAATTTATTTAATTATATTAGAGAACGTGCAGCTCTGAGTTTTGAGATTCATTCGTATACTTCAGTATTCTCATATCTCTTTGCGCAACAATGCATTAGCCATTTCTGTTCCGAAATTAATTTTTTTAACTTAATTTTTTTATGTATTTTTATTAGGCACTGTAGCACAGTGGTGAAGTGTTGTACTGTGTGACAGTTTTGGGTTCGATATGTTAGATTATGACAACTCACTCAGCTTCACGCCGTATCCCGCACATTTGTAAATAAGCACATCAATTTGAGGTAATCGTTGAAAAGCAATATAAAAACAACGCTGCGTTTTGTTTTTTTTTACAAGAGCAAAGAAATGGAATTAATTAATTTCCCCGAATGAAAATTTAGTCGGAAACCGTCGCGTTTATAGTAACTTGTTATATCGCTGCGCCTTAACGAAGACCTAGTTCCCCCCTTTTGCTAAATTTTAAGACAGTTCATGTTAAATACCGAAACTTAACGCCGCACTCTGTCCACTAGAGCTACGCTATAATGATATAAATATTAATTTATATAAATCTTATTTAATTTCTTAAGTCACAAAGTCTGACATCGGTTTTCGCCTTGGCCTCTGTCTTCACCTTCACTGAGTCATGCTTGTTGCTTAAATATTGAAAGCGACTTAAATTTCGAACGAAAGAATATTTTAAACGAAAATATTTTATTTAAAATCTTTTTCGTTATATTTTTAATATATTCTTCATAGAATTGATATTTGGATTTTGAAATGTTACTTTCATTTATACTTTATTTGCATACTAATTTTTACGTGTGGCTTCACTTTTTTCGTCAAATAAAACATTTTCTAAGTACCCCAGGTGATTATGAACGAATGATTAAAATGATTATTGTGTGTTATAGCTATCCTGCACATAGCAGGCTAGTGTTATAGCTAAAGCAGGTAAGTGTTATAGCTATCCTGCACATAGCAGGCTAGGCAGAGGGAACCTGGGAACCTCCAAGATACTCCCGTTTCTATTACTATTACTTTCAGCCACTGATCAACCCACATATACAATGAAAAAATAAATTTGTGGCTTAATATCGCTAAGCTGTACTTAGCAGCGTACTCAGAGGGAACCTGGGAACCTTATTAAGAAACTCTGTTTTCATTACTCAGTTTCACTTTCAGCCAACGTTCAAATCCAAATATAGCTAGAATACAGTATAAAATGAATTATTCGTCTCTTACATTGAAAATCGAGACACTTATAGAAGGTTTTTTTAATGAATAAAAAGAGATATTTAACTTTTACTATAGAATTAGATGAATGAGCATAGAAATGTTTTATACATAGAGTGTTCTTTGGTCCTTACATTGAATAGTGTCGCACTCATCAAAACATTGCACTTAGTTATAATTTGTGAGAAAATATTTATTTTTTCTTGTTTTCTGTTCATTACACGATCTTGTGGAATATCCAGAGAGATCCTAGTTTTACGACACTCCGTTCACCATGCATCGAATAATGTTTAATTAATTACGGATTGAGTGTCGGAACTTAACGCTACGCCTTGTTTACCAGAGCAAGGAAATAAAAATAAATATATTAATTCCTTGTCTTGTATTACTATCATGCTAACTATTAAGCGTCACTACTGCGCACGTATGGAAAAAAAATGCATTATCATAATAAATTATATCAAACATACGACCTATAATATAAAAATCAAGGTCCTAATCACTGGACCATGACAAGTAAATGGTAAAAATACATAAAATGTAACCAAAATTAACTATTTCATTGGCACAGAGGAAATACAAACACTCACACGCACACACACAGACACACACACATATACATACATGGATATAAAAGTATCAATAAAGCGTTCCACACACACGCACACACACAGACACACACACACACATATATACATGGATATAAAAGTATCAAAAGAACGCGTTCCGATATAAATACCGGTCCGAAACTAACGAGTCCGCAATCAAAGTAGGAAGGAACTAGTTTAGATATCGCTTAAATATGCAATACGTTGTAAAAAAACAGTTATCAATCCATAAAATATTTATAGATACCACTTTACACAAAGATTAAAAGCAATTTAGTCTGGATACATTAGTTGATAGAGTTGGTAAAGGAATGTAGAGTTTTAAAATATAGTGTGTTTGAAGAAGTACCTCCCTTCACGCTGTATCCCGCACATGGCAGGGTAGGCAGAGGGAACTTGGGAACCTAATGTTAAAAATTAGAGGCATTGCGTGTTGAGCAGTGGTCTACGTCGCGTTTTACTTTGTAGCCAAAGCGAAAAAATGAAAACATTAAATATTTAATTTGAAAATATTTCAAGTTTTCGAGTGGAGATTGCACCCACAACCTGTCGCGTTAACAGTCATACGCCTGCGCCGCGACAGGCTTCAATACTTTATAAACGAAAAATAAATATGTGATACTTTATAAATGCAAAAAAGCTTGAAAAAGCTTAAAATGCATAAGCTGGGTACATAAAAAGTATTTCTGATATTCGATATACGAAAGCTCGGGCGCACATGTGCGAGTGAATATTACGTTACTTGCGAACTTATGATCGAAATTGTTTAAGTATTAACTCCCTCAGCTTCACGTTGTATCCCGGCAGAGGGAACTTGGGAACCTTAACAAGGCACTCCATTCCGTTACTCACTTTCAACCGAATTTGAGGCACTGTGTGTTGGGTGGCGGATCTTAGCGCCGCTCAACGAAACTAATTGACTTTCGAAACCGTGTAACACGCTATGTTTAAATTGTTAAAGAAATTAGTGAATATTTGTGTTTAGGTATGTTTTTTTCATTGTAGTGTAGTTTTTATAAGTATTATATTTATAATTTGTTTTTATAAATGTGTCATCGTGGAGAAGTTGATCAGTTTCTGGCTGTACACACGCTAGATTCTTGTTTAGAAGAGAAAATATATGCTACATTCGGTTTGTGGTAAAAAATACATAACGGTAAACGTTATGTATTTTTTAATAAAATTCTAAAATTAATCTTTTTATATTGTAGAGAATAGAAAATTTTCAAAATTGTAGAAACTTTCTGATAGTAGTAATATATTTTTTTAGGTAATATACAGCGTGAAACTTATAATATACGTATAAACATTTAAATATTTTTGGCTATCCCGACAATCTGCTTTTTAGGCCGATAGTGATAGATATTAGGCATTATACAATAAATTGTATTTATTAAGAAAAACCTCCATGTTTTTATAAAAAAATCAATACTATATTACTTAAAAAATCATCCAATATCCCTTTAATTTATAAATAATATTCTTTAATAGTCTATACTTACAATACAACATGGGAACCTAATTTTAAGACACTCCGTTACTTCTTTACGCCAGCACACAAGCATTGTGTGCTTAGTGGCGGAACTCAACGTCGCGATTTGCCTCGTTACCAGAGCGAAGAAATGAAAAAAAATATATATCGATTCCTCGAGCTTTTTTTAAATATTTTTGGCTGTTCCGATAATCTGCTTAATAGGCCAATAGATATAAACCTTAAAATGCATATATTAAAAAGACCTCAAAAATTAAATAATATTATCAATACTAAATCTCCCTTTTAAAAATCCACGCTGTCACATACTGATACTATACACCAGTAAGTATAGCCATAGCGTAATAGATACATTCAGAGTAGGTCAGAGTGGCTGCACGCGCAGGTTGAAACCGGTCGAAGTCGACAACTTGTTGGACAGTCTACT
>DWMZ01005468.1:0-10926 GCA_018249855.1 Eueides tales michaeli | reverse complement strand
ACTATAGCGGACTTTGAACGGTGTTAAAATGTGTCTTGTCTTGTCTTGTGTATGGGGTACAAATGGCATATAATATTTTATGTAACCCGGTCAAATTCCAAGTTCTGAGTTTTTGTTAGCAATGAATGTGGATCTACTAGGATTTGATTACGTGACGAATAAAGTTGATAAATGAAATGAAGAAGAGATTTTTAGAGTCTATACTTTTTTCAATGTGGAATAGCTATCACTTAGTACCTAAAAAATATTTCGTTTGATTATTTAGTATTCATATATTCTCTAAATATGGAATATAATAATTGGACGAAGTTATATAATAAAAGCTATTTAAAGGTTATGTCTTACAGATTAGCTGATTCCTTAAGGTTCTACATTAGGTGTTCCAGATCTTCATTTTTTTATATTTCAACAGAAAAAGCTCCTCATCCCGAACAACTTTTGTTAACGGAAAGTACCCTATAGATTTTCAATACGTGGCGAATTTCATTTAAATTGCGGCAAAAGCCGGTCGTATTATTTGATTGCGTTGACTTAAAAAATTATATTGTCTGTGCTCTATTAGACCGGAGACCTGGATATACTCGTCTTATAAATCTGGATATTATTTTCTGCTTATTGCATATACGCAATCTTGAGATAAATAATCTTGACAGGCGGACGGACAGAGAGACATAAATATATAAATAATATCTTCTAAGATTACGCTAGAAAATTTAAGAACACCTAATAAAACGTGAAGAAAAAAACAATAGGTATATTATCTGTATTTACACTTATCTATTTATATTAATAAAGAATTAATAATTTATTTGTTTGGATGTACGTACTAATCTCATCTATTGGTGCGATCTGAAAAATATTTTTGCATTAGATAGCCTATTCATCGAGGAAGGCTATATAACATGATAATAAGACTTATAGGAATGAATAGTGTTGATAAAACTGAAGAACGCACTAACTTCCGTGCGAGCGCTTAGTAATCATTTTATATAGATCGAAGTTGCCATTTACGGCATGTCATAAAAATGGCATAGTAATCGTCACGTTGAGCATGATACGTCGTGCGATTTGTGGGAATCTCATAGTGTACCCATAATACCTATTGTCTAATTCATTATTATAAAACGCTTTAACCTGAGAACCTACTGGTTAAGATTGACAAAATACTTTAGTGTAAGACAGTCCACTTATCTAGAAAGGCTATAAATTAGTTATTTCCATGCGGTAATACGCAGAAGCTAGATATATAAATAAAAAACCATACTTTTTTCTGATTTCCCCTTCTGTTATAAAATACGTATGTACCTCTATAACGGTAAAAGCAATAATCGATCGATCGAAAAACCTAGCTAGATTTCATTTTCAGAAAATGTCGTTTCCTCCGTGTTAAGCTGCTAGAAAATGTCATTAAATTTAAAAAAGAAATTTCATTTAAATGGTATGGTTCTATCACGTATCCAGTGTCACGTCGTATGGAGAACATAATATTGTAAGGAGAATAGATATTTTGACATTTCTAAACGTCAAACACGCTGGTCTGTCTATTGTCAATTGTCAAAGTGGCGTCACTTTCGCTCGAGACGGCGCTTAGAGCGGCCAGGTGCATCACCATTACTGTTTCGCGGTATTGTAAGCTCAAATTAATGAAAGTAATCCTATTTTGTAGTGAGTGATTTTAATAATGGGTAAAGGGATGCGTTTTCACAATCGTTCTAGGGAACGAAACATGTCGAAACGTGTCAAAACGTCGCCGCCGATCGCGTAGTGATTCTACCTCGCGATCTCGAAGTAAAACTCGCGAATCAAAAATTTATGAATCGTATTGAATGCACTAGAGAATAGGTCCTCGTTGGTAGCTTCGTCAAATTCTAATGTGGAAATAGGCGGTATGGCTAGTTATTCGACTAAAGAAATCGTAGAGTGATTATACTAGACCTTGATGTTTTATGATGTTTAGTCTTGTGATTATACTAGACCTTAATGTGTTATGTCTAGTCTTGTATTTATGCTAGACCTTAATGTGTTATGTCTAGTCTTGTGATTATACTAGACCTTGATGTTTTATATAAGGACTTGTTACCTAGAGTGGCTAGGGGGTGGGTCTACCTTCAGGATTTTTCATTTACAATTGTGTATCGTAAGGGTGTTCTAATGCCTCATACCGATTACCTGAGCCGTAACCCTATCCGTGCTGTAAACAATATTGGCAAACCGCATAATTGGGCACAAATCGCGCAATTGGGAGATGAAGAAGTGCAAAAGTTAATTGGTCCATTAGATGAGGAACAATTAGATGCTATTCGTTACTATAAAAAGAATGACATTCTTTATTACAAATGCATGCCAGTACCGCGTTTATTATGTTACATACCTAAAGATTATTGATTAAGTCTTTTGAGGATTTTGCATGATGAAAATTGTCATGCGGATGTCATGATAATTATTGACGCTTTTTCAAAATTTTGCCTTTTATACGCTTTATAAAAACAAGATCTTGATGAACTAAAGCGTGTATTTAAAAATTTCATGACCCTATTTGGTGTACCGCAGCTCATTGTTACTAATAGGGGTCGAATGTTTGCGTCCGCCGAGTTTGTGATGTGGATGAATGATTCTGGGTATAGTATCTATCATATAACGCCTGAAATGCATCATTCGAATGATCAAGTAAAAAGATACGCGCATACCGTATTAAATATGTATATAAGAAAAGCAATCGGTCTGAAGAGATATGGCGTCTACAACTAATTCTCAATATTACCAGACAAAAGACGACTCAAACATCTCCATTAAATCTTGTGGTCGGTATTGAAGGAGCTACTCCTGTAATACGAGCTTTGGTTCGTGATGCAGCTGTCGATTGTTCTGAAAGTAATCGCCAATCCTTGCAGGAGTTAGCCAGGCAAAGGACGGCCGATCTCTTAAAGGATAATCATAAGCATCAGAATCAACGTGTCAATAAAGGACGTAAACCTCCCCAAGAATTTCATGTTGACGATTTGGTTTTTGTCATCAAGCACGCACAACGAATGTGCTGCTTTCTTTACTAGTGAGTATTCCTTTGAATAAAGTATACCTTGATGTGTTATACCTAGTCTTGTGATTATACTAGACCTTGATGTGTTATGTCTAGTCTTGTGATTATACTAGACCTTGATGTTTTATGTCTAGTCTTGTGATTATACTAGACCTTGATGTGTTATGTCTTGTCTTGTGATTATAATAGACCTTCTTGTTTTATGTCTAGTCTTGTGATTATTTTTTACCTTGATGTTTTATTTCTAGACTTGTGATTATACTAGACCTTGATGTTTTTGGTCTAGTCTTATAATTATACTAAACCTTGATGTTTTATGTCTAGTCTTTTATTATACTAGACCTTGATGTTTTATGCCTAGTCTTCTGACTATAATAAACCTTGATGTTTTATGTCTGGTCTTGTGATTATACTAGACCTTGCTGTAATATATCTAGTCTCATATAATTTATACTAAACCTTGTTGTATTATGTCTAGTCTTATGTATTTTATACTAGACCTTGTTGTATTCTGTCTAGTCTTATGTATTTGATACTAGACCATGCTGTATTTTGTCTAGTCTTATGTATTTTATACTAGCCCTTAATGTTTTATATTTAGTCTTACTAATTCATACTAGACCTTGTTGTAATATGTCTAGTCTCATGTATTTTATACTAAACTTTGATGTTTTATATTTAGTCTTATCATTATACTAAATCTTGTTGTATTATGTCTAGTCTTTTGTATTTGATACTAGACCCTGATGTATTATGTCTAGTCTTATGTATTTTATACCAGACCTTAATGTTTTATATTTAGTATTACCAATTCATACTAGGCCTTGTTGTAATATGTCTAGTCTTATGTATTTTATACTAAATTTTGATGTTTTATATTTAGTCTTGTGATTATACTAGACTTTGATGTTTTATGTTTAGGCTTGAAATTATACTAGACCTTACTGTTATATGTCTCGTCTTATGTACTTTGTACTAAACCTTGTGATTTTATGTCTAGTCTTGAGATTATACTAGACCTTACTGTAATATGTCTAGTCTTATGTACTTTATACTAGACTTTGTCCTGTTATGTGCAGATTTACAATTATCTACTAGACTTTGATATTTTGTTTGGTTTTATATTTTGTTGTTTTATTTTGGTTTTATTTAACTTTGCTTTCATGTTCCTGTGATTGTCTACTAGAGCTTGCTGCTTATGTCTAGTCCCGAACGACTAGTTTGCTACCTGTTTTGGAAAGAGAATGAATGTTTCTGTTTTCCAGGTGTAAACCATCTTGAAAAGTTAACGATGTCTTCCTATGTTGGTGACTAGATTGAAGTCAACGGCACATATGATCTCGTCTAGTAAGAAGGATCATCGCAGCCTGCCGAGGACGCCAGGGTGTCAGGAGAGGCCGTGTTAGGAGAATCGATATTTTGACGTTTCTAAACGTCAAACACGTAGGTCTGTCAGTTGTCAATTGTCAAGTTGGCGTCACTTTTGCTCGAGACGGTGCTTAGCGCGGCCAGGTGAATTACCATCACTGTTTCGCGGTATTGTAAACTCAAACCAGAAGTTAATGAAAGTTCTTGTGAATTATTATTAATATTAGAAATACATAATTTGTTCTAAACTTGTGTTTCTGTTTATAATATATAATATAGTATCTAAAAGATATCTATCATGATTTACCAAAAAAAACGCCATGCATAGCTCATTTATCTGGATACTAAATATATAATGCCAGATACACATTCAACCATATCCCTGACATTGCCCATGTGGTAAATATCTAAGTTAGGAAGATTATATAAATTTTCTCGTACACATAACGCTTAAAACAAACGCAAATAAGTAATCGAAAGTTGTAACGACATACTAAGCGGTAAGAATATCGAACCGTTATAAACGTGTTTTTAGGTCATGCTTCTTCTATTGATATGTTCTTTTAAAATTTATTTTAATATTTTTAACCATTACAAGATTTGATCTAATAATAATAATTATTTCGCAAAAAAATGTTTCCTTTTAGAATTTTTTGTATTTATACCACTTCACAAGTAAATTATTTATAGTATATGGTGACGATGATCGTTCATATATTGTATATATGTATGAATCGTGATGTCATGGTTTCGAAACAAATACAAAAGAGGAATTTAATCACGTTCTCACTCGGTTTAGTGTCCTATTAAGAATCTGAAGTAGCTATCATCTCGATGTAGCGTAACAGGCAAGCAAGTCGGTGAAAACACTTAATTAATGACTCTTCACTATGAAATAGAATTATATTTTTAGTGACTTAATGATACTTTAATAATACGTACTACTTAGATATACCAAAAAAAACACACACTTATGTAATTTTGTTCAACCTCTATATTTGTATACCCTATTCAGGAAGCCATGAGACAAAAGGTAGACAAACCTGCAAATTATTACTTTACATGATTGATGGAGATAACATATTTTATGTTATACGCTAAGAGCATTATAATATATATATATTATTATATATCATAATTCTATTGAATGATAGAACTAATGAATTTCGTAGACTTAATAAGAATCATAAAAAATAAATGCTTTAAATTGTTTTGTTTATTTTAAAAAAATATTTATTAAAAAGTTGATATGTAAAAACACCCAAGAGATACTTTATTTTAATGTTAATAAATCGCAGAGGTAATACAAACATTTTATATTAAAATGTGACATTTTGTCGTCGGTCGGGTGTATATAAAATACAAAAGTTCGACTTGTCCATACAAGAAAGGTTTTCAGATATTTTCGCTTAATCCTCATTATTGTTATTTGATTGTTTTTAATTACTTCTTTTATTAAGTTTAAAGTTATCACTTGATTATTTTGTTTTAGTTACATTGAAGTTTTTGTATTTAAATCATGATTGAATCATAACCGACCAACGCTTACATATTTCTCCCCAAAGGAGACACAATCAAAGAAAATGGAGAATGTTACTAGGTATGCCAAATCGCTTGAAATTTTGTCTCAGTAAAGCCTGTATGTCTACAACACTACACTAGTATATAGTATATTGTAGTCAAAAATACCTAGTAGTTTTGATATTATAGGCATTCAAAGTTTCGAAAAATATCGAATCTCGCTAACTACCACGTGACCGCTTGTAACGTCATTTCACAACGCGTCGCGCCTCGCTTAGTATCAAGTCGCCAACGGTTATAGTAGGTGCAACAGCATGCGCAGTTTTTTGTTGTGTTTTTTATTATTATTAATAATAGTGTAATAATAATAAATATAATAGTGTAATAATAATAAATATTATTTGATTAATAAAATGGATGAAGGATTTGATAAAGAGCAATTTGACGGATTAAAGATTGCGCATTATTTATCAACAAATAGTGATTTCGTCTGAATCTGAATCTTCATGAAGATTCTTTGATCCTTGATCAAGATTATACATACCTTTTTAAATTTAGTATTTTTCTTTCCTAAGAGTGGAATAACACTTTAAAATTAGTAAAAATATTTAATAAACAGAAGAGAGAATGCCTCTCTTGCCAAACGATCATTCTAACGAATTGTCTTTGGGTAGCGTAAATTTGTAAAAATCTCCCTACAGAGATGCTAACTACATAAAAGTTGTTACAAGCATATAAGCATTTCGACAGAGCTTGGTGAGAACGAATGGCCGTTGGTCAGACTGATGGTTTCCAAGAGGCGCGGGCTCAAATCCTGCTTTGTTTAAATCTTTATACGTTTTTAAATTTAGTAGTAAGATTACACATTTCATGTAAAGAAGAGTTTGAAGATGTGTCGTTTATGCTACCAAAAGATACTGCATCTAGTATTATTAATTAAAATTTTATGTTCCTCTTATTTTTGAAGGTTTTGTTAACAGTCATGGTAGATTTATGGGGACACTTGTAGCTTTAAAGTTTACTTGCACTCCCTTACTTTTTTTTGATATTTCATTTCATATATTTATTTTCATTATTTCCAAAACTTAATTGATCTTTTACTACTATTTCGTCAAAAGCTAGCAAAAAAAAATCCTTAGGATGTAATAACGCCGAAGTTTCATCTTTATTTAATACGATTACGTTTTTGCACTACAAAACTTTGAGGTTTATCTTCCTTTCCCTGTTGACATTTATTTTTTTGTGGAACCATACGCTATTTTAGTTTAATTCTTCCCTCGACCAACTTATATTTAGTTCTCCATATCATTGTCAACCTAAAGCAAGAAAAAATCTTATTAGCCATGTATACCTAGCCTACGTGAGCAGACCAGTAGGTACAGTCTAGTATAAATTAAAACTTGCTTAGAAAACGAAGGATAACGTAAAACAGCTGTATTGTTCTCGAGATATTATAATATGTAATACTACGTAAAAACGTAACGGAAAGTTCTGACACCAATGCTATTATACCTCTGAACAGATTTTATGTTTATAAGTATTAAACAAATGTAAACTACAAAAGACTATAATAGTAATGTCTTAGGTATCCACGATTACTGTATATTACAATGAAACCAAATTAATCGCGTACTTATTGTATTTTTTTTTTCATTTTTCCTGCTGATGTAAAATCTATGAACACGCGATTAATCCGAATAGAAATTGTTTCATTATAAGATGAAAATAATTATTACTACTTATTTACCTACATAAAATATGATCAATATACTTACGTCAAAATGGTTTTCACAACAATAAACTGTACTTTTATCTCCAAATGGATCTAATCTCTTCATAGTTTTTATCATATTTTTTCGCATTTGAACGTCCTTTAGAACTATAAAAAACAACTTTTCCGGCGAATTGGTAGTTTTATTTTTACATTTAAGCACCACAACACATGATTTTCTAGTATTTGGATTGGACATTTTTAATAAAAAATATTTAGGTATAATTTAAAAAGTATTGAGGTATAATTTCGACGAACGGGCGCGCAGTGGATTGAGTAACCCAAACTGTGTTGTACGGTGACGTCACACCGTCACCAGCAGTCCGCGTCGTGCGGTTACAACTTGTCTTACTTCTAACTCGGAAACTATTTGACGTATTAATTAATTAGTATATAAAGTAATTCTTTCATATATATTTTTTTATTTTTGATAGAAAATAAGGAGTGCTAATAATCAAATTTAGTTAACATTCTCCATTCTAATGAAGATGTTAACTGCTGATGTTAACATATCCAAATAGGTAAAAGAAACGTAGCCGAAGAGTTCAAATCCGTAAAAATTAGTGACCGACCGAACTTTCGGTTTCGGTTTCGGCCAAAAAATAGCCGAAACTTTCGGCCCACACTTCCCAGTGTTGTGTTAAGTGGAGACGAATGCGGCGTTGGAGACCGCCACCTAGCACGCCATGTCTGGAACGACGGGAATGGAAGACCGACTTATAAATAGCTACGTGGAATATAAAAGAAGTGATGGAAGTAAAGATGAATGAAGAATTAGATGTGATGGATGACACGGATTAAATATGTGACTGAGACCAAGTGAAAAGACAATGACACGACCGATTTGCCGGGTCGCTTTCTGGCCTAGCGAATCAGAGAGCGAGCGAAGAAGTCAAATGTAGGTATGTTATTGTCCTCTCGATGTTGTTAATGCAATGATAGAGTACAAGTCTATCAAATCGAGGCGGGTTTGGGTGCGCTTCAAGATATTAAGAGTTTTCTTGTTAGCGGCGTATGCGCCGGTATCCTCACTTCCATTATGTGAACTCGAGCAGTTTTGGGAGTGCCAATGACCTTCTCGGTAGTTTTAGAGGGCATGAAAAACCATATGTGGTGATTTGAAAGGATGGTTCAAAGGAATGCTAGGCAAGTATATAAGAGAAACAATGAGGCTGGAATGTTTATGTTGGATATTTGCAAGAAAAGTATTTTTTTTGTGGCAAACATTATGTTGATTACAAACAAATTCACATGTACATATGGGAGCGAACGGAAGAGAAAAGTATGATTGATCTATTCCTAGTGGTTCAGCTGTGAATATGGAAATAAATGTTGAAATATGCCGCCAAAACTGTATGACGGAAGTAACGGCAGAGGTATATGGTAAAGGGTAAAGAGACTTTAAGAAAAATGTCGACGAATGGTCGGATGATTAAATGAAAAATGCTGTAAAAATAAAGAAAAGAGCAGAGAGAGAGAGAGAGATTATAAATAGGATTATAAATAATAAAAGTATGAGAGACATAAGAAAGAGTATAAGCTTCAAAAACACCAACCGAAAGTACTGACAATGATGAAGCTTGAAAATTTTGAGAATGACAGGGATGAAATTTAACGGATAACTTTCAGAAAAATACGAAAGCTAGCAAGAAATGAGTGATTCCCGGAGTAGCTTACTAATCTGTAGAATGGAAGGGGTGCTTTCGAAGGGCGGTGGTCTTTTAACAGAACAACCACAGATTTTGCGGCGATGTTGCTGAAATGTGGTGCAATTTTTGCTGGAAATCAGGGAACTCTCAGACGATTGGTGAGGTGCAGCAATTATGCCTTTATATAAAAACAAAGGTTCACAGATAGACTGCGCAAGCTATACGGCTATCAGTTTGATTAGTTTGAGTAGTAAAGTTTATGCTAAAATATTAGCTTTTGGTTGCGGAAAGACTTTTGCGTGGGCGCGAGCCAATAATTGATTCGAGCGAATAAATGATGAAAGAATGGTAAAAAAAAATGAAGAAAAAGTGACTGGTAAGGGAGGGAGGGGGAGACCTCGGTTGATCTTTGAAAACACAGTTTCTATGGTGCTGAAGAAGGCATAAAAGCATGAGGAAATACATTTAAATACACTAAATTTCAGTATGCAACAGGAATTTTAAAGATCTTTAAGTTTCGGTTTCGGTTTCGGCCGAAACTAAGAGCGGGGCCGAAAGTTTGGTTTCGGTTTCGGCTGAAAAGACAGTTTCGGTCGGTCACTAGTAAAAATGTTATATTATTAATAACGTTTCTAGCAACAAAATAAAGTTTTTGTTTTGTTTGTTTACATTTTATCTCAAGATCAAATGAATAAATAGACTAGAATGTATATATGTTCTCATATTGACTATACTGCTCTATAGTCAATACGAGAACATAAAACTCACATTATTCGCCCAAAAAATCATTTTCTAACTAAAACATCAAGAGTAACAAATTATGATGATTACGATAACGACGGCGGAGAAATAAACGTTCGTACTATTTGTCCATCCATAAGAAAACAGTCATGTTGTCTCGCAGTACTTACAAAAAGATCTAAATTCGTTTACGAAATTGCCATGTTATGCGAACACAATGTTTTTTTGATAAGACTTCATAACGTGTATGGAAGGATTAGACTTCTAGTGTCGAATCATTGAACTTTTACTAGACTGTTGCGTTAACGCAAGTACATAAACGCTTCATACTCAATAATGACAAAAAAGTAAAAGAAAAAGGTCGATATACGAGAAGGAGGCGCCAGTGCGGGCGCCACCAGCCGGTTCCCATCGCTAACGGTTTGAGCCTTCCAAGTATAGCCAGTATTAGTAGCAATGGCTTAGTTATATTTAGCACACACTGCATATCAACAAAATAATTGCATTTAGAAATTAAGTATCCAAACTAATACATTTTGCTACAAACTTGTAACAAGTTCGATGCAATATAAAATTTTACAAATATTTACGTATTAATATTATATAATTATATTTTTAACTGTAAGAAATCAAGGTCTAATTTGAAACTGGAATGTAATAAAAAACATGTATAGGTGTAGTCGCGTAATAGTGACACAAATGAACATTAATTGTAATTGTATTTTTTTATTTTATTAGTAATAAAATAATTGATCAATGTGGAGAGTTCTCCCCGGAGAAAAAAAATATTCTTCGTTACTTTTTTTTATTAAGCTCAGCTAAATACTATTATATTATAG
>DWMZ01005467.1:0-10927 GCA_018249855.1 Eueides tales michaeli | reverse complement strand
CCCCCAAGCAAAAAAAATCATTTTACATCTTGATCCAAATTCAAAAAGAAATCCATTTCTTCACTCTGGTAATCCAAATTCATTATGAAAAAAAATATGTTGTGAACATATTTTTTTTTATAATTTTTTTTTTCATATTATAGGCACTCACGCGAGTGCCTCACAATACACGATCTCTAACCTAACCTTCCCTGCTACATGGCGAAATACAGGGTGAAGCTATAATAGTAATAAAATCACTTAACATAAGATACTTGTGTATACAAACTCGCGTTACCTGAGAGAATGTAAAATAATACGCATACTGCTCACATGAATTCAAGATATTGCGTATTATATGGCGGAAATCAACGCCGCGCTATATCAAAATGGAGGACTAAAATGACGTAACCCAAACACCGTTTACATTTCTTCGCCATGACAGATCACTTTTAAAAATGATTATTTTTTATTTTGTAAAAACAGGACTTAATACCCTTTTCTTTGACGCTGTCATTAAAGTCTGTTTACTTTTCTACTGACAAGTATTATGTAATTATATGAATATGTTTTTTTTATGAAATAACCTTTGTGTAATTCTATTTTAATTACAAAGTAGAAACGTAATTTAAAATAATTTAAAATAATACCTATACATACTGCAAAATGAACAGAAAGAATCTGGTGCTTTCTATTTCTTTATAGAAATATTATGTTTGAATGACGTAACCTAACGCCGTTATTAAAAAAAAAGTTCAATTATATTTAATAATACTAGCGGTCGTCGCGCGGCTTCGCCCGTTTATACTATGCAATAATTTATATCAATCAAGCAATATCTATGCAATATATTCAATATTATTAAAATAAATTTAGAGGAAACTTATACTTAACACGCAATGCCTCAAATTCGGCGGAGAGTGGAGAAAGAAAGTGGGAACGGAGTATCTTAAAATTAGGTTCCCAAGTTCCCTCTGCCTACCCTGCCATGTACGTGAAGCTGAGTGAATGGAAACTTATAGCTAGGATAGTGGCCACTGATAAAAATACGTATATAGGTGAATGTAAAATCTTTTGAGTGACTCGGCAGTGAGTGTTAAAATATTTTATAGCACTCATATTTATTATAACAGTTATTTTTTTAATTAAACTTTTCAAAATTAGAAAATTTTATTTTTTTATTTCAATATTTTCAAGTGTTACCAACACTTGAAAAGAAATATATTTTTACTATTACTAACGAACAAACTAACGTTTTTTACAAACGTATTACTTAGTTGGCAAAACGATTGGGCGGATTCGAAGAGACGCAAGTTCAAATCCCGCTTCAATACAACTTTTATACGTTTTCTAAACAAGTAGAAAAATACTTATTTTGAAAAACATATAAAATATTTCACACACCAGGATTGGAACCTGCGTCTTTTGTGTAACATCCACTTGCTCAGACTGCTAAACTCTGTATAATTATAAAGTAGTTTTGTTTATTTGGCATGACACTTGAAATTATGTCAACTTCACTTAGTATCCCACACTTGGAACGCTAGGCAGAGGAATTTCGGGAACTTAGTGTCAATACACTTCGTTCTCCGCTTTCCGCATTTTGCTTTATTACGAATTTCCTCAAGATTTCTGCGAAAGACGCTATATATCAAAAATATTATAAAATTTGATTTGAAATTAATATTAAATATTTTTTTTTTATGTTCAAACACCACCTATTACTGAGCTTAAAACGATACTGTCTTTGAGAGTCATTAATCATGGTCGCTCCGATGCGCGCGACAGGGATGCCAGTTAAATAGAAAATTAATTTAACTTCACGAAAAGCTTCAAGATTTGTCTCGGACACAGCAGGGTAATCAGAGGGAACCTCTATGGGAACCTATTGTCTTCCGCTCACCACTTTTCAAATTTGAGGAACTACGTGTTAAGGAATTCAATTTATAAATGGATTTTTTAACCCGATATTAAAACGTAGTCATAAAAATAGGTACTTAAATCATACAAACATAAAAACCATAAAGACTATTAATATATTTTAATCATAAAACAAATAGTAATTATTAAAATAATTACGCAATATATTTTAAAATTAGCTATAATAATTCTATATAATTACTTAGAAAAATAATTAAACTTAAATAAAACATATTATATTAAAAAAAAAGCAAAATTTATTTTTTAAATAAGGCAACCCTACCAAAAGTGGTAGGGGGACCACTAATTACTTTTAAACTACACTCCATTCGTCTTCCGCTTTTAGCTTATTTAAAGTCTAAAATTATCTAACACTTGCTTTATATTCTTAGAATACAAATTTAATTTTATCACCAACTTTTATTTGCAAAATTCAATTCAATTCAGTAGTTCCTGAGCTTTGTGCGATCAATCAAAAAAACACTTGAGATTTTTTTGTTGCTCTATTTCCAGCACATGGCAGGTGGCCAGAGGGAACTTGGGAACCTAGTGTCAGGGATGTCAAATTCGTATACCATTCTTCACTGAATTTGAGACATAATTACCAGAGCGGAGTAATGAAAATCATAAATAATTCATTTCCTCGAGTGGGGATCGAATACTTGGGAACCTGGGAACCTAATGTTAAGTCATTCTATTCCGTTCCCCACTATCCGCCGAATTTAAGGTGTGATGAGTGGCGAAAAACGCCAATGCTCATCAGATTTTAATAATAAAAATATTAATGGTGATAACAAATATATAAAACTTGGTCATTGGTACGTTTTTATCAATAGAGAATTTAATTGCATTATTTTTTTTTTCTATTTTCTCTCTCTCTCTCATTGTGTATTATCCAAGCTATAATATTAACCTATAATTTATTAATTTCCCTTCACTAGACATGTATGTACGTATTATCTATAGAATTAACGTTAGAACAAAACGAGAACAAAGAACAATGATTTTTCTCACATACGTAAAAAACATTCGAAAGTGTTAACCTTAGGATTGTCTTAATAGATATATGAAGCTATATAATAGCTAAGCCAGTAATATTAGTTTAGAGACAGTGTTCATCGATCCTATCATTATAATTTAATTAGTAAATAATTATAAATATAATGATACTATATGTAATGATGATACTTTATATAATGATGAATAATAATAAGGCAAATAAAATTCAGTGTTAAACTCCGCTATCCAACATAAGTAGCGCGGCAAAAGATTAATTAATTAAATATGTTTCGTTTTTACTTTGTTATAATGTGTCTACCAAAAACTTTAAAACTTATAAAAGAATTCATTAACTATTATAGCATCTTGTATGTATTAGTTGGACTGAGCACGCTATCTCAGGAACTGTTAATTCGAATTGGAAAATTATATGACGTCGTATCACGTACACTAGTATTTCGAATTTGTCATATATCATATACAGATAGTACATACTTTTCTTTGCGGCATTAAATCCAATTAAATTTGATACAATAGGCGAATTCAAGCACTTTTTAATCTCAAGATACATAGAAATCCTACAGGAAGCTATCACCGGACGGCAGGTCTGTTGAAAAAGAGCCGGCAAAAAATTCAACAGTTGCCAGCCGCAGATTAGAAAAGTTAGTCTTTAATATATTTCCTAATATATGTAGTTACATACAACTGTCCCAGGACATTCGTATTTGGCAGACAGCCAAAGTAGTTAATACCAATTAATTAATTACGCTATGTGAGAGCTAATTATATAGTGATTTACTGAATTATGTTTAGAACGTTTTGATTTTGAATGGGTCCCAGGTTCGATTTATTTTGCAGTTAGGCAATGGTTTAGTTTAATACAACTTTTTTTTTAGCTTTTTTTTAGCTTTGTATCCGGTTTCTAGTCTTACGTAATTCTATTTTTATTTAAGACATTCCGACATCTGTTTTTCACATTTCGCCGAATTCTTTAGGCATTACGTGTTGAGTAGAACTCAGCGCCGAGCATTACCACGTTGCCTGAGGACGGTAAATGTATTAACAAGACATAGTTTGGCGTTAAGTTTCTAAATGTCGAGTCGATGCAATCTCTCTTGCGGTGCGGAAACAGAGTGTCTTAACACTAAGTTATATGTCGGATTCAGCGTAAATCTAAAAAAAAAATAAATAAAAAAAATACAATTCTATTAAAAAAAAAGAAACGCTTTAAAACACCAGCCTTATAACGAAATTCTTCCGCGCCATTGTTAATAATCGTTAGTTACTTACATAATTGAGATTAAGTCATTGTTGGTTTTTTTTTTAATGTAAAACGAAAGTTGGTTTTTTTTACTGATTATTTAATCCCTTTTTTTTCCTTCACGCTTTAACCCGCAGTTAACGGGAAAGGCGGAAGGAACCTTCCCTGCTTTGCACCAAAATTTATATTATATATTATATTAATATTATAAAGACATTTGCGTGTTAAGTGGCGGAACCCAACAACGCGCTTTGCCTTGTTGCCAGAGGGAAGTCCATCTAGGCGGCCGATTAATTTTTCAGCTTTGGAAAGTCAACTCGCGGCGTTAAGCTGTGCGTGGCTAACATGTCTTGAATATTAGGCGGAAATCAAGGCCGTCGGGCGGGCCGTCTTAATAGTTACCATAGCCTATCCCGCTTTTTGCGTGACGCTAACAAAAAGTGTTTAAATTAATTAAATAAAAAACAAAATACCATCTGTCAAAAACAAGGGATGATGTTGTTTATTTTTTTTAAAAAAAAATCCATCGTCACCATAAACTTTAAAAAAGAAACATACGTTAGAAAATTTATGTTTTTTTCTACACAGTTGTCTGTTTTCTACCTGTCATATAAAAAGGTAGTTTTCGACGTCTGGCTCTGGCTCTGAGATTTTTTCTACGAATCCTCAGTTTTTTGGGGTTCAACACCAAAAAAAAGTATTTTTTTTCTGTCTGTCCGTCGTGAGTACGACCGTTTATACACAGTTATGGTGCGTATTATATTAAAATTACTTCCTTACCGTAACCTAATGGATACTTCCCGAGGACGTGCGATTTTGAAATTTAACAAGTAATAAGATATTACAAAACAAATGAAAATGTCCGTAAAATAAAACAAAAAAAACACTACAAATTTGACCATTTTATACAAATTTACGATCGTCTTTTATAAGTTACGTTTCCGTTGAAATTACGTACACGGAACCTTCAGTGGGCGGGGCCGACTCGCACTTGACCGGTTTTTTTTTTTTTAAATTCATCGCATTTTTTCTGTAAAACCTAAACAAGGGGGTGGTTTTTGACAGTTGTTTGACAGATTTATCTTATCTTTACCTGTTCTGTTTGTTACGAGGTTACAAGTGTTGATCATTTTAGTTAGAAAATGGTGGAGATCTGGTTTGTATTGTGATAAATGCAGGTTCAATTCCTTATCCATATTTCTTTCAATTTAGAAGTATTACATGTCAAATGGCGGAATTTAACGCTGCACTTTTACTAATACTGATTGGAAATGTTTATTTAAGTATTTAAATATATTATATACATGAAGCCTGTCGTGGCGCAAGGGCTCAAGTTAATCACTGAGCCCGCGACAGGTTGTGGGTTCGATCCCTGCTCGAGTAAATGAAATATTTAAAATTTTCCAATTTAAATATATAATGTTTTCATTTCTTTGCTCTGGTAATAAGGCAAAGCGCGTTGAGTTGCGTCTCTCAACACAAACACAAAACTTCAAATTCGGCGGAAGGTAGTGAACGGAAAAGGAGTGTCTTAACACTACGTTTCACAAGTTCTCTCTGTCTACTCTGCAATACGGGATACAGCATATTCGACGCATCGCGTGTTACGTGGCGGTTCTAAACGCCGCGCTTTGTCTTGTTACCAGAGCGAAGAAATAAAATAAATAAATATTTAAATTGAAACAAGACAAAGTGCAATCGAACCTATATCCTTTTCCATAGAAGTCGTAACATTACAAGGTTGTAAAAGTTTTATAAATATCAAAATACACATGGTTTTAAATGTCAAGGTACAATCAGTGTTCAGTTTAAGTTTTATTGTTATTATGAATATATATCCACACACACACACACACATATTATATATATATATATATATATATATATATATATATATATATATATATATATATATATATATATATATATATATATATATATATATATATATATATATATATATATATATAATATAGGTAAAAGGATCTTGGGTTAAGGCACTTTATGTGTTGACTCAATGCCGCGCATAGTCTTACCAGAGTATAGGATTGGAAATATTAAATATTAGCGACCCACCCGTGACTTCGCCCGCTTGAATTACGCTTACGATTTTCTATTCTTATATCATTATCACATTTAAAACAATATACATTAAAAACCTAAATTTCAGCTTAATTTATAAAAACTTTTTTATATAATTATTGTTATAAGCGTAACTTTTTTACTTTTTAATTCATTTAAATAACACAATCAATAAATGTTAAGTGGAGGTGGCAATAACATAATAGTGAAAACTGCATTTAAATATAGCCGTTTCTGATATTAGCGCGTACGCACAGACAACTCACTTTTTTTTTCAATATGTCTTCCATATACATACAGCTGAGTCACAGATACATATATTATAAGCATAGATTATATTACTTCGAGTGAGCATCGAACCCACGATTTGTTATCATTTCAGTGCGACAGGCCTCATCTGAATTTTAATTATTTAATATTGACCTTCTTTTATGTTTTATTATTTTTTATTGCTATTCAGGTACAGAAGATGAGGTACGGAATATATTGGATGATATGCTCGGGCCGAGTCACTGTATGTCCATACCTAAGAAATGGCAGAACGCTGTTCTGGTAATATATTAAATTCTATTATTGTATATTTGAAAAAAAAATCCTTATTTGGAAAATATATAAGAATTTGAAAGTAGCTGGATTTGAACCCGCACCTCCTGGAAACCGTCCAAGCGCTGTGATCGTTCAAATGTTGCTACGTTGTAACTTTTATTATATTTTTTTTTTTTCAGCTTCACGCTGTATCCCGCACATGGCAGGGTAGGCATAGGGAACTTGGGAACCTAGTGTTAAGACACTCCGTTCCACTTTCGTTCCCCACTTTCCGCCGAGTTTTAGGTATTGCGTGTTGAGTAGCGGAACTCAACGCCGCAAACTTTTATGTTTTCTGAATAAGTTATATCTTACCATCCTAAATGTGTTTAATCAATGTGATTTCATTAAAAATATGTTGAATGATTATAATTTTATTGTGGGGTTTCAAAAAATTGTATGGTTTCGTTTTCATGAATATCTATCTACATAGCTTACGTTGTTTTTCTGCGAATCTGCTAATCTTTATGCACTTTTAAAATTAGTATATTGTTATAAATTTTAATAATTTAAATAAACAAATATATTTTATATATAATATTTTTCTCCAGGGTATAAAAAAACATGATATGTTAGAAGACATGCTGTCCGTGCTCGTGAGACAACCAAAATGGCAGCGGCTTTACACAGAGTATTCAGAGCAATTCAATCAGGTCAAACAAATGAATACTGTTGTAAATGGTCATTGAAATATAACCTATGTTTACTGTGTGTATGTAATTAGAAGTGAAATATATATATATATATATATATAAAATAGTAATTCGATATTAAATATATTGTGGAAACCAGAATTTTTTCGGACATTTGCTATTTTCATTGAAATTGGTACAGTATTAATATAGAAAAATGTGAATCTATCAATAATAATTTTTATATGTGATGGCCAAATGAATATTACGTGAAAAATATTATACTTAAGAAGTCTGGTTGATAGTTTTTATTTCATTGCTACTCGCCTATAGATGGCGCTGTAGGATTATTTCAAACAATTTTAAGCAAAAATATAGTCATTATGGATGAAGAAAAAAAAGCGGAATTTGTAGTTTTTTTTTTAATTGTTTTAAAAGAACTGAATAAGTACTGTTTTTACAATTAGATATTATTGAGTAAATGAATATGTGTGATATTTTTTAAATATTTTCTTTTATTTATAATACATTAAGTTCCTTTAAAACATTTGAATTGTGTGTTTAAAATATTGCGTACTTTTGTATTGAAATCAATATGAAATTTTAGTATTAATTATATTTTAGTTTTATAAACTTTAATATATCATTGTACACTGTATTTTACCTATAAACATCTTAGTATACGTTTCCTTTTATCTTAATTCATTAATATCAATATCGGTTGTCATCATTATGTAAATAGAATCCATAATATAAACTAAGAGAAAGTCCTTAGGACAACAAGTGAAGACTTTCTATTGATATTTATTATTTATATTAGGAATGTTACGGAAACGGTATATGCATATAACACCCCTAATATAAATAATTATGATAAAAAAAAACGTTAATAAAAACAAATTATACAAGACAACAGATACACAGTAACGTTAAATTAAATTACACAAATAAACCTGTCATTCACACATGTCAGTCAGTCTCCGTCCATTTTTTTTTTACCTGAGGTAAATGCTATTAGGCTTACTGCCTTTTGTAGCAATTTCGGATGGAGAGGGAACAGGTTACTCTGTTCCTGAGAAATTGCAAGCTCTACGTAATTGTTTAAGAGGATGTCATCGGCGGTAAGGACTTCAATCTCGGTAGAAAAAAAATGTTTTAAAATTCCGTGTGATCTCAATTTTACATCGGATTCGGTCACAGATAATATTTTCATTTGTGTATAATAGTTCAGATTACGGTTATAGAGCTCTGTAACTTTTCTAATTTATATTTAAGGTGCGTGTTGCTTTAACATTTTTATAATTCACGGGTTTAAGTTTTTAAAGCTTAGTTTCCAAGTGCCGCTAGATGGTGCTGTTCAATTTAGTGATCTTTCTGAATCGCGCTATCAACTTGTTATCCGCTAAAGTATAAATACTCCGGCTCCTGGTACTTTGACAATCTCTGGTTTCCCTTCAAAACGCATAAATCTTTCGCCTTTTACTAAAGATTTCCGTGGAGGGGAACACTCAAATGAGTCTTACATATTTTTGACGGTCTTGCATCTAGCAAGACTTTATTATTCAATTGAAACTTTGATATTATTATTAGTTTATTAAAATTATAATATTAAGCATATTTTAATATAATCTACGGATTTACCTATTAGCGCAAGAGAGATTCGACAATAGGCGAACCTGGGAATGTAGTGCTCAGCCACTCGGCACTCTGTCTTCACCAAACCATTTCGTTCGATTTTCCATTCCACACAATTCTGTGGGCATTGTTTGTCTTGTTGTTGAGTTACGGAATTAAACGCCTTCGTTTGCTCCGTTACGAAAACAATGAAATGAAAATATTCTTCCCGCTCTGTTACCCAGAGTGGGAGCCGAAGCCGCTATAAAGTTATAAAGTACGTTGCAGAAGTTACTCTCTTAATTGCTGATTAGTAAAATTATTATTCTATCGAAATTATTTATTAGATAAAACTGACTAAAACCTTATATTAGTTACATGTCAATTTTACCTTACTTTTTACCTTTTTGTGGCTTTTTTTTGTAAAAACACGAAAAATTCCAAAATTTTAGACTTTGACAGAATTAAATAAGAAGTTATTTGATTTATATTAATTTTAAATCAGTTTTAATTATTACAATTGATTTTCCATATTAAATAAGCTCCTTATATAATTATTATTTAATTATAATTATTGTATTTAGAATATGTTGTGTCTTTTGTCACATATTTTACTAATATCATATATTTATGAATATTTTCTTATTTGATATGAGTCACAAGATATTCACTGCCTCCATGAACACTGCCATCTGTTGATTTATGGATTTCAAATTGTTATACTCGATATATTTACATTAAATCAGTTCTGTATAAAATAAAATATATATTATTGTGATTCAAAACTGTTTATTTTCTATATAAATAGAATTTTATCATAATTTATAGTTTTATTTACTTTTTAAGAAAGTGTGAGAGATTTAAATTGAGCATATTTAATTTTGTAATATAAGTGCTTCCAAGTAAATTTTTTTGCGACCAACTTAGAGATATTGCGTGACACCTTTAAAACTGGCTAGAAGTTCAAGCGTTGCTCTTTTATAATTAAATTATTTAATAGTTAGTGACTGTGTGCAATTAGTTCAATTAAGTCCACTCATAGGATCATACAACACTTATTTTAAAAGATAGACTTTTTAGTATGGAGGTTAACTAAAAGCGAAAGTTTTATAAAATATCGTTTCAATTATTTATATTTTTCTTATTTTTCTATTAAATTCAAAACTGTCAGTTGAATGTTTAATTTGACACATTGTTCATTATTATAGTAGTGTTTCTACAAACTTTTATATTTTCAGACCCACTGTAAAAGATGTACATGGCAGGGTACACAGAGGGAACTTGGGGACCTAGATTAACACACTCCGTTCCCCACTTTCCGCCGAACAACGCCTTGATATTTGAGACACTGCGAATTCAGTGGGGGGGAACTCAATGTCAATTAGTGATTAAATATTTAAGTACGTCAATTGGCAGATAATTACGATGCGATATTAATCAATATTAATCTTTGGATTAATTATAGATAGTAATCATATTATATACATAAGCACGAAAGAAGACGTTATGGGAAGAAATAACATTAATTTTTAGTAATATGTTATTGGAATTATATGAAAATCATAAAATTCAAATTACAGATTGATTCTAAAAGCTTTTGATAAAACGTGCTTAATAGTTGTTTTGCTTTTAAATATTAATAATATGAATTCAAAGCCATCTAAAAATATATCAATTAGTTATGCCTTTTTATTATAAATAAATAACTTCCACCAAATAAGTATTTACTTTTTTTTTCTTAAAACATAAAAGGAAACAAAAACAAACACAAATATTTATATCACAATAATTTATTTTTACAAATGCTCTCACAAAGTATTACATCGAGTTAACACGAGGAATACAAAACGAAAAT
>DWMZ01005466.1:0-10927 GCA_018249855.1 Eueides tales michaeli | reverse complement strand
TTTCATTCTTTAGACATTTCTAATTATTTTCGAGGATTCTTGAGGTAGAGAGAGTATTGTAAATGTCAGATGGTATTGTAAATGCTTATTTTTGCGTATTATTTACATTAAAATTGAACTTTCAAAAGGAATATGACATTCAAATATTATAAAGGTCGTTGGAAGCATGTTTAATATATAAGTATATATTAAAAGGGGAATAGCTGATTGAAGGACTTTTGTCTTATTTTCGTTAGTCACACAATGTGATTTAAAAAAACTATGTCCTCCATTTTCCATTTTTAGTTTTGCGTGCTAAGTGGTAAAACTCAATACTGAGCTTACTACTCTTACTGGAGCAAAGGGGAATCGAACCTATAACTAATGAATTAAGGGTCATCATCATAATAAATTGTTATTATGATATTTATTGTAACAATAATTTATATATGAGGCCCGTCGTGGCGCAGGGTCACAAGTGTGTGGCTGTAACCGACAGGTTCTGGGTTCGTTCCCCAGTCGAGGAAATGAAATTTTTAATATTTTCAATTTAATATATTTAATGTTTCATTTCCTTGCTCTGGTAATAAGGCAAAGCGCGGCGCTGAGTTCCGCCACTCAACACGCAATGCTTCAAAATTCGGTGGAAAGTAGGGAACGGAAGGGGAACAGACTATCTTAATACTAGGTTTCCAAATTCCCTCTGCCTACCCTGCCTTATGCGGGATACAGCGTGAAGCTAAAAAAAAATCACATGTGATTTCAAAATAACAGTTAACTGCGAGTCGTACTCGTCCACTGAGGGGTTATGCCCAATTTTATGATTGTGGATCAGCAAATTAATTGGAATACTATTAATATTTCACTTTTCAGATTTTTTCTTTTGTTTTTATTGTAAGTTTTATTTTGTGTGCCCAAATTGATGACTATGTAGGCTCACGGGAAATAGTCAATACGTTTTGATTACGTGACGCATTTAATACAAAATGCAGCAAAAACGATGTATTAATATTTAGATTGTGTGTCGATAAAACTACTATTACTTATTATTTCTTATTTTTTCTTACTTTGACATAATTGAAATATTATTTTACACGATTTAGATCTTGTTGAATTTGTGAGTTTTCAAGACGGTTTTATTTTTTGAAAAACTTTTATGATTTAAAATGCGTTATTTTGCATGTATCAATGCCAGCCAAGTAAACAATAATGTTAAGATGTCGATAAATATAATACAACCTAAAACATAATTGAAAGAAAATACCCAGTGTGACACTGACTCCAAAAATAACAAATTTTAAGTGTACAATTTACGATAAAATTAAATGGACATAATGGAAAAAAGTAAATTTTACTCCATATTATTTGTTAATGATTATAAAGTGTATTCACGTACTTAGGGTAGTAGTCAAATGACATTTAAATGCGAGTCGTAGTACTCACTAGTAGTATTTTTAAACGGATAAAAATAAGTAGACACTCTAAAATAAAAATATGTTATGGCCACCTTTTGCTGCAATAATAATTTCTAGATTGATTCTAAGCAGGCAGTCGTCGTATGAATGAGTGGTCGTGTAGATTAACGTGAAATTGACGTTATGCGTTTTGGAAGTAGACCATTTGCTTTAATTAAGTACTCGTATACTAGATGTGTCAATTTTACATGTAAATGAGATAATATAACGTAAATAATAGGCACTAATCGCAATTATTCAAATTCAGCGATAAGTGATTCATGAGATTCATCAGATGAACTAGTTATATAATTTTGATGCCCTCATTTAGAATGATTAATTCTCATTCTCATTTAGAATATAGAAAGATAAAAACTAATAAGCGAATGGCGAGATCAGGAAAATTTAATATCAAATTGTAGTATGAGCAACACAACTGGATTCAGAAAGACAGTTAATAAAACATGTATATTTCAAGGACATGATGCTAATATGTAGAGATAGCACAATACCAAATAATTGTCATACTATTTTTAATAAAAACCTTTTGTCCTAAATGAGTGAATGACGCCTTATAAGTAATGTTAAAGAGATGGCATTATCACTATTATTACTACAAGGAACAACAAAGAACATCGATTCGTAAGTGCACACGTCTCTGTGGCGTGATATCATTTTACTTTTATTTTACACATACAGAATAATTAAGTGTTGTAAGCGTAGGTAAATACGTGAACTTCTCTGTGACACATTTAAATATGCGGCTATAGAAATTAGGTGGTTTTTACGGTTATAGTATACTGCTTTGTGGTTAGTTAGTAGTGATGTCTTGCATTCTTTAGAAATTCTTTTTTAAAGCAATAAACATAAACGTATAAAAATTAAGAGACATGGTGATAATATTGAAATTAAAGAACAATTTGTCCCTTTGCCTTGAAACTGTCGAGGACTTATAAGTTAGTGTCTACTAATAAGTAAACACCTACTATCACTACATATTTTCATAGAATACATAAAACAATATTATTATAACGTTTTTTACTATTTTTAAAGTGTTACTCCACACTTAGGAAAGAAAAATACTAAATTTAAAAACGTAATCCTGCTTCGTTCAATTTTTTATACGTTTTTAAATTTAGTATTATTATAACGTGATAAAATAAAATACTGAAAATGATTGAAGAGTTAATAAAACATATGTCTACTTTTTCTAAGATGCGAGAATAATCAAGTGTTATCTGTAATTAATTCTAAAAAATATTGCCTTTTCTGAGAGAATACTCATTCTGTATTTTCGTATAGATACCAAATATTTTTTTTGACGTCTCATTTGTCGAATTGCTAGAGATCGAGTGAAATTCTGCTCTATTTCATCAAGATTCTATCGGTAAGAAACAAAGGACGTGTCTTGTTCTTATATATTTGCCGGGTAAATGTGAATACACCATTTATCTATATAAATTATATCTATTGGAAAACAAATTAGGCGAAAAGTGCGGAAACGGAACGGAGTGTCTTAAAACAAGGTTCCCAGATTCCCTCTGGCCAGCCTGCCAAGCGCAATATACAGCGTGATCCTGAAAAATAATAATATCTATGTATATGTTGTACATAAATCTCTTTTTTTATTTCTTCATGAATTAGAGAAAAAGGGAACTAAAGACGTAATATGAAAATATTACGTCTTTAGTTGACGTAAAAGTGGGGGGCGACTGCTTGTTTTTATTGATAAAACATAACAAAAAATGATAAGTATGTAAATGTTATAAAAGAAAATGTTGGAGTATTGTACCATCTCATTTTAAATTGAATAGCAAATATACGTACAAAACCGTAAGCAATTCCTCCTTTAGGATTATATTAATCAATAAAAATTCTTGACTCAATAAGACGTCCTTCGTATCCGCCGGTCCTATCTCAGACGGAGTTCATGTAAATAATTCTACCAATAGACACCCAACCTAATAATATACGATATATTGGTAGGCTATTTTAGGAATATTTCGCGTGTCGCTATCTTTTTATGGTGTTCAATAATATAGGAAAAAATGGATAACTGTAAGCATGAAGGTTGTGAGTACGATCCTGAGGTATTATTATTTTCATCACAATTTTTTGAATTTCTTGAAACAAGAAGATAATCGCTACACAATTCAGTCTGTTTCCCTAGGGTGTTATTATTTTGATTGCAGATTTTCGAATTTCTTGAAACAAGACAAACACTACATACACTCTGTTTCTAAAAGTGGTTAGTGCCTATGCTACTGTGTTTTATATGTTACAAGGGACACTTTAAAGTAAACAAAAACATATTTGAAGATGTTTTATAATTCGCAAAATACAAAATCTTTTTTTTTCTGATTTTTTTTGAGACAAATCCTTTTAAAATCAATTAAGCGTTGTCTTATCAGGTAAAAGAGTTTTATGTTTATATAAACACACTTATGATACAATTAAGTTCAATAATGTAGCTTTAAAAAAAAACAAAATCAATTCAATCTGTAGTATCATTATAATTAAGTCGTCGTTTGTTTGAATCTCGGAAATCATAATTATTGATGCAACGTTAGTCTGAATACAGGGCTGAATATTTGTCGACATCATTTTCCTCTATATTAAATATATTACATTTCAATTTTACTATTTAGGATAAATAAGTTTAATAAATATTAAAGAAGTAGTAGCGGAATTTGAATTCGCGTAAAGAAGAAGGTTAAAATACCGTTGCGTTTAAATTTTCATACTTTCCTTTAAAATATATAAAATATTTCTTTCTTCGCCCAACGCCACAGTATCGGCATACCTCTTTTGAGTCTTCTACTATAATTCGGGAGGTCCTCGTGCTTTTTAGGAGACCTTAATCCAGTATCGTAGATACTGTGTTTTCAAAGGTCAACCAAGGTCTCCCCTACCTCTCTACCACTCACGTTTCCTTCGTAGATCTTTCAATCGATCAAATTTGCATATTAAACAAATATTGCCTTTTACTCGCTATTGCTTTAGAGGGACGGACCGTATGTATGAATGTACAAATATTTGTTTTATATCTTAGGGTTTGATTTAATGATGACAGTCATAAACCCAACTTTTAAAATAGTTTTTGCTATATCAAGCAAAAATAAGGGTAATTGTTGATGCTTGTCTATGTTCCTAATATATTATTTTATACACATTTGTGTATTGTCCTATATATCTATACCGGAAAATAAAAGAGGAACATTGTATATTTCGTTACGTCTTACATGACGTAACCTAGCGTCGTCCTAAGCCGGCGAATCAATATTATTTAAAATGAATCTCAAGTAGGTAACATAGATTGCTATTTTATAACTATTAACCGCATTCTATTATACTATTCGATTTTTTTATGTTACAATAACTATTGTATTTTTTATTTTCGTTAACCCTAAATATCAAGTGACGCAGCATGACGGACCATTACATGCCTTGAGCTGTCCAAACAACGGCTGTTATTTTTGGGTTAAGTGGAGATGGGTATAATTAATTCTCGTACGCTTAAATATATTATAGTAGTGGACTAATTAATTTAAGGGATAGTAGTATAGTTTTTATCTGGTTATAGTTTGATATACATAAATTTGTATTGGTTTTAGCCAAAATAGTATTTATTATTTCATAAAATTGTCCGCATTTCTACTGTATTTTGTTGATATAATCAAGGACATTTTAGAAACCTATTATTAAAAAATTACTTGTCGAAACGTAAATGTAAAAATGGAGAGGAGCAGAACTTAGCATTTCTTGGTGTCACCTTGGCTGAAAGAAGTGGATGCCACTTGTGACTCAAGAGTATGCATAAAAGGACCGTTTTAAGTACGCATGAACGCTGGCCCCCACTGTCCGAGCTTATTTCTCAACCTGAACAACAAATATTTGTACATAGTCCTGTATATATTGTTGGCAAAGGTGAACTTTCCACAGAGATTTCTGTATTCAACCTTCCATGGGAGAAAGACAGAACATTGCAGCTCTAAAAAATGCAAAAGCTAATGTAGCTAAGTATGTGTTATAATTACTCATAAATATTCATATAAAAATGTAGAGTCCAAAAATATAAATATACATTTAATGTTTTTAAAACGTTAATATTATCCGAGTTTTACCAAATACAGCGACGTCAGTTGAATGAAATTGACGCCCGAATAACGAGGCGCCCGGAAAATGCTTACTCAATAACAATATGTAGCAAAAAATAGTTGAATTAAATGTTGAATACCGTGTATAAAGCATGCTGTATTTGTTTGTCTGTTGTACAACAGACATATATTGGATGTAGACCACAGTATAAAAAAAAAGAATTTCTGTTGTAAACTTAATAAATTTTAATCATATTTTTAGGTTATTTGCTAACTATAATATGTCCAAGAAAGAGTGCTTTTATGCGTTTACGCAGCTACTTATATTGAAAAGAAATTCTTAGCGAACTTTTATTGCTTATAATTATATCAAGGGTATGTGCTAGGCAAGAATGCCTGAATGGTGAAGGGACTGGAAAAAATCAAAAGTGCGATGAAAAGTACAGAGAGACTTGCATATTTAGACAAAGTCGAATTGTGAGCTAATTAAGTTGAGCACGGAAAAGAAATATGTTATCGTACTTACGCAAACCAATAAAAATATCGTTACATATTTTAGATGATTTATTACTTAATAATGTAGCTGAGCGTACATTTTCGTAGTTAAGGATTGGTAGGAGCAAAATGAAATAAAAATGAAATACGTCTGAAAAAATCATAGGAAAAGGACTTCGTTGATGTCGGCTACCACGACATATAATAATCTATAATAATCCAGGTATATATATTTATCAATAAACGGCATTTAAACACATGAGTACTATATATCAGTCAATTTTAGATCTATGTAATATATCAGTCAATTTTAGATCTATGTAATATCTTTACCCACATGTAAAAAATAAATTCCTACGAGAATTGTGTTTGTTACTCGATTTCTATCAAAACTTGAGTACAATATGCATAATATTTTCCATACGTTCGACTTCAATAGGTAAAACTTTCAAACCCGCCAGCCCGTGAAACAGTTTTGATTACTTATGACCCAATTTTATTCACTGAAAACACGGACGAATTTTATAGTCGCAGGTACTATTCAGATTTTTACGATGCTGTTAACTTTAGAGCCGTTATTAACTTAAGTTACGATAGTAATAGTAGATACGTACTACTATAGATATTTTTTTTCATATACGGTATAGAATATTATTGTATTAAAAAAGTCGATACAAAAAAATATATTTTCCAAAACATTTGCGACATTTTAAAGATGAACAACCAAATTATAAAAGGATAGATTATATTTGAGCTTTAGAGCTTCGCATTTTGTTGATAGTCTCGGCATAATAATGAAGGATACGTGAAGGGTTATAAGCAGCTGCACGGCGCGGGTAAGTTAAACCTTGAATCATAACGAAACTATGTAAAACACTGTTTCTATGTAATACCAACTTACATTATCTGCGCTCATTTAATATAATCAGTATTAAAAGAGTAATAATAAACGTAAATGGCCTTGTAGATTTGCTAGTACCCTGCTACATATATGTACAAGTCTCACGTCTGTTATACAAAACGATCTGTACTGAGACTGGTCTTTTCTTACTACCAGTTATATTGTTTACCTGATATAGTACAAGCTGACCGACTGGTGCGCCGTGCAGCAATTATTGACACTGCTATCCCACACGATGATAATCTCGTAAACGCAGAAAGTAAAATGTCTAAATATTTGGACTAAGCGCCATGAGATTACAGCCATGTGGGATATCAGTAGGACTGTTAACATGCCAGAAGTGGCTTTCACCAATATCTTTCTAAATTATCATTATTGAGAGGTTAACGCTTACATGTTGGTCTAAGAGCCGTATGCAGAAGGCAGTATTACTTGAGACGGCGCATATTGTGAAGTGATTCCTCACTTTGGAGACCTACCTTCTCTGTTACGAGAGAGGCTGAAATTTAATGTTTTTTAATTCCAGCCAAATATGAAAATCTCCCTAATTGTATAAATATAAAAAATACAAAAAAAATCCTAATTGGAAATAAAAGCAATTTTCATTTTCATAATTGTTAAAAGATGCAACCTCGTTAAAATATAACTAACTCCTTATTAAGAACTTATAATAGCGTATACTCATAAGTTGATGTTTGGTTATTCTCTAAATAAAATATATTGTTCAGTATATGCCAATCGACAGAAATGTAAATATGTTATATACAAAATTGATTATTACTAGATTTCGAAACAGCCAAAGTAAATAAACATCGTAGTGCGTTTCATTCACTTTTAGTATCAACTATTGATATTTAGCATTAAACTATATTACAAACAAATTCGATGAAACAAAGTATGCACGCCCACTCTTCTAAGTATGACGAAAGATAAAGATGATGTTCATTAATGTTAGTAATCATGATCATCTTCGATGCTTCAATTACTAAATAACGTACATATCTTCTTCCAGATTCTGTAAATTCTCGAATTGATGTTTATGAAATAAACGAGTCTATTGCTAAGACACTCCATTCTGTTTCCTACTCCGCTGAATTTGAGGCACTGCGTGTTGAGTGGCGAAATTTAACGATGCACTTTGCTTTGTTTCCAGAGGTAAGAAATGAAATTTTTTAATATTTCATTTCTTCCAGTAAGGATACTTATATATTTTTTTATTTTTTATTACTATTCTCGTTTCGAAAATCTATATTATTTAAATATTTTTAAATAACAAAGAACTTAGGTAACAAATATCCTGCAGTTGTAAATTGTTTACCTTACAAGGATAATTTGTTAATATTATTTCCTCATACATTTAATAACAGTCGCAAAAGAAATTATACCGTTTGTTTATTCATTATATCCAGTAAGGATACTTATATATTTTTTTATTTTTTATTACTATTCTCGTTTCGAAAATCTATATTATTTAAATATTTTTAAATAACAAAGAACTTAGGTAACAAATATCCTTCAAATGTAAACTGTTTACCTTACAAGGATAATTTGTTAATATTATTTCCTCATACATTTAATAAAAGTCGCAAAAGAAATTATACCGTTTGTTTATTCTAATTTAAATCACTTCTTTCATTTCCATAATAAGTACTTAAGGAATATGCGTCATTCTAATGCGACGTTCTTACGTATTTACTTAACTTCTTACTTGAGATAAGATGTAGATAAGAACAAAGCAATTAGAACAATACTATTATGAATTCGTTTACAGTCACAGCTCTGTTAAACTGGGCTCAGCCATATCATAAATGTTCAACTTATTTATGGCATCATGTCGATTATATGAGTAGGCTTTTGTTAGGCTACGACAACATAGTCACGTTATCCTAATGTGTCATATATATGGACAAAAATACTCCAGTAATTTTCAATTGACGTGTTTTGTTCGTTATTTTTTCTGCATGTTTTATATTTTGTTCAAGTGAAATACTTTAGGTATTACAAATACTTGAGGGATTTTAGGGATTTTATTTTTAAGTCTATTACTATTTGTCAACGTTTACCTCTGGAACTAAGTATTAAACTCAATGAAAAAAAATGTTAAATATAAACTTTTCGTATACATATAAACTTTTCGTATACATAAACAAATCGTAGGCCTGGATTCAGATCCATGGATGGATATATGTTCTACCATGATATTTTCCTAAAGCTTTAAAAAGATTTATGACAGTTGAAGAAATTTTAATTCATATTTATTCCAACCTTCTAGTCTTTGACTGTCTAGTACTTAATACAAGACCTAAGTTTGTCTACAGTAAATAAAAAGTTTATTTACTAAGATTTAATTTTCATACTACACATTTAACATGAGTATTATTAGTACGAGAACAATGTTGTAGTTGGAATATTTTTAGTAATAAATTTCAGTTTTTTATATTCGAAATATCATTATTTACATATACGAGTAATATCTACCCTCTAACACTTAAAATATACTCGTATAACCAATTTCTTAATATTTGTTTGTTAATATAACCATAACGATCTAATACACAAGCCAAAAGAAAATCACTATATGCCATGCAATTCCGTAACGAAACAGGTATATTACACCAGTATTGAACTATCAAGTTTTTATATTTTACTTTAATTAACAATACAGTTTGTTTTAGACTTTTTACGCTGAACAGTAAGAAGTAGTTTTGTAGTTTTGTAAGTAATGAGGGCGAAATTTTAGCACCCGTATATTTGTGGTCTCGTGATGAATTGTACTCATACACATTACACATTATACGTACTTTACAGTATGAATTACACGATTTTAACACATCGGAATTTTCGTTTTGTCTTTGGCCAATCCTCAAAGATTACATATTGATGTAAATTTGAAGATGCAGTGACTAGACTAGTTAGTCGTGTCTTAACCTCTATACTTTAAGCAAATTCAGTGATAAAATGTTTTTTTTTAATTAAGGGCGAGGCTTAAAGGTCCAATTTGGCTATTTCGAGTAATACTGTGAAAACCGACTATAGTATATCAAAATAAATAACACTAATCAAACCAATAGTTATCTGACTATGTTAAACTCATTTTTTAGTTAAATTATTACAATAGACATATGTGTTTGTACAAATTTTCTAGACCTTGTCGTCTGTCCGTTTTTGCCCCATAGTAGGGGTAAAAAGGGACCTTAGGTTCCTTATTAAGTATTAGTCGTGGAGAACAATAGCCAAATCTCAAATTAACAAGATCGTTCTTCTTTCGCTTAGTAAATATTGACAGTGACGTTTTACTTAATACAAGGCCACAACACATGTGCCTCAATGATTTATTTTCATTGGTAACAAAATTTGCTACAGGGTGGTTCTACCACTCAACAAATTTATTACCACGAAAGAATTTTCTTTTATAGTTGCGCATACTGAAACAAAAAGCCTCTATTAACCAACATATTAATGAGAGGCTGAAAGGTTCTCATTGGACCTTTTTACCCCAACCATAAGTAAATATTTTTAGAGGTTATAACTAAATTACCGTTAAACCTAGCCTAAAACTAATAATGAATCGTGAAAAACAAATAAATGATGTATACTAATTAACTATATTTAGGTGTGATAAACGAAAAACCACTGCCTGAAACTACGTATAAAGAATAATGAAGGAAAAATTTACTTACGTTACAATTTTTAGACGTAGTCGTATATCTCTGCCTCCCGCACCTCCTTTATTGCATGTACGTAGTTAGAATGAACGATATCCCACTAGTTTTTTAGATACTTATGGTGGACCTTTTACCTGCGGACCTTTAAGCCCCGCCCTACGTGATGGGTAATGATGATGGCTGAATGATATCGAGAGTATTACTAAAGTACTACAATATATATATATATATATATATATATATATATATATATATATATATATATATATATATATATATATATATATATATATATATATATATATATATATATATATATATATATATATATATATA
>DWMZ01005465.1:0-10928 GCA_018249855.1 Eueides tales michaeli | reverse complement strand
TATATATATATATATATATATATATATATATATATATATATATATATATATATATATATATATATATATATATATATATATATATATATATATATATATATATATATATATATATATATATAACGTGCCACTCAAAACCCAATGCCTCAAATTCGACGGAAAGTGAGGAACAGAACGAAGTGTCTTAACACTACGTTCCCAAGTTCCCTCTGCCTACCCTGCCATGTGCGGGGTACAGAGTGAAGCTAAGGAGTTGTAGTAAAGTACTTTACTAAGTCCCATTTAATCCTCTCCTTACACGAGGTAGCTCATGTGAAATTCTCGTTAAATTAGTTTAAATTTGACCAATTTTATTAAGTTCGGTAACTTTGCTTTTAGCTCTGAGAGATTTAAATATACTAGGGCCTTTACATAGAAAACTGTCCACGTTAGTTACGTACTAACGTGGACAGTTTTCTATGTACTTGCACTTTGTAATTACATAAGTTGTACTATGCGTTAATATAACCACGATTTTTCCTGAGTTAGTATGTAACTTCTAAATTAAATAGTTTTATCTTGGAGCTGTCTACTTTGGTTTTTATAGTCTTTTTATGAGGGAAAGTCGACTCATCCCATACAACTTTAGTTTTTTACAATTTAGTGTAAAACATGTTGGTGTTTCTGTTCTGTCCAAATCGAATGGGATTTTAAGCATCGTGTGTGTCTTTGAGCCAAGAAGTAATGTGGCAGCAATACCTGCCTGCCCTGCTTTTTAAGATGCCAATACAATAGTAATTTTCTTTTGTCGTTTCAATTCCGTCAGAATATCATCAGAATATCGTCAGATTTATTTTTCCAGTGCTTCCTGGTGCATCTACGGAAAACAGCTTTCTATCTTTACTAGCAGTTTGGACCACCTTACTAAATATTTGTCTTTGTTCCGTTGTGAATTTGGATGCACTCTCATTACCTATAGTAGTCAACTCGTCAAGATAGTAGTTTGATTCAGCTATTTATTCTCGATTAGTTTGTGTTTGACTGGATTCAACTAAGGGAACAGGTACACCGTAGTCAGGAAGAGAGTTGCCTCCAATCGAAAATACAATATCCTGTATAGAACAAAGGTTAACTATTAATTACTTTTTTATCTGTTGGATTGATATTGCCTCTCCCTAATGCGGAGGCGTTCACCTACTCTTAGGCGTAATTGCCGAAGGGTACTTAAAAATCTTAAAAATTCTAGTTACGTACTGTACTTGCATTTTGTAATGTTAAATAAATTGTACTTCAACTGTAGTTCTAAAATATATTGTCACGGTTTTTCTTATCGGTTTACGTCGTATCCTGTATGTGGCAAGGTAAACAGAAACTTGGGAACCTAGTGTTAAGACACGACGTTTCCATTGAGTCGCTTCTGTTTCCCACTTTCTAGGGATTTGAGACATTGCGTGTTGACCGAAGCCATAACCCGTCCTGTTTACAGTTGCTTGTACCTCTGCGTCACGAATGTTTCCTGATTGTAAAAGTTATTTATATTAATTTTATTGGTGTGATAGGCAGGTTCACTTTGGTATCTGGAACATGGTAGGAAATTCGTTTTTCTATTTGCTTTGACATTAACTGCAATGATATATCGTTATCACCTATGATCTTCAAAAGATTAACTCATTTACTAACAAAAATGAATCTCAAGGAGTAACTACAACTTCATCTATGGGTTACAGAAGAAGACAAAGTGTATCTATGGATTAGAGAAAAAAGCAAAGCGTGGCGTTAATTTTCGTTTTTTAATATGCACACGCACGGAAACGACAAAAACTGTTGGACTGTATGTGTCCAACATACAGTCCAACCAACACCTGGAAACGACACAAAGGGCTATTACAGCCCAAACAGACTCTTAAAGCCAAATAGGACTCTTATAGTCCTAATAACTTTAAGATTTGACATAACCGACATACAAACATGACAACCGTTGAAATGAGTAAATTTCGCATCAATAAAAATAAAAACAAATCATTACAAGTGAAATAAAAGAGCAGACAAGGGCACGGACGCCAAAAGTCCGTGGTGTTTTATTTACCCAAAAAAAAAAAAATCTCCTGCTATATGTATGATTATTATTCATACTATATGAAGGAAGAAATCCAAAAAAAAACAATTTTAAAGGACTTTCTGTAAAATTATAACATTATAATTCATCATATAATCGTAGTGTAGTTAAATTTATTTCCATAATATGCTATACAGTATACCGGAAATAGCAATTTCAATAAAGCTCACTAAGCTTTCCTATCGAACTGTCACTGGCCGTCATATTTCCTTAGAGCGAAAACGGTGACATATTACATTTCAAATGATATGTCTTTTGTATGTGACAGTCATTTGTTACATTGCATTGAGTTTCATTTTGTTGTAGATTTTTAGGTAAATATTTCCAACGTGATAATTGTAGGTATCTACAACAAATTTCACAAGATGTTCCAGATCTTCAATTTTTCATATCTGACCATAACCATTTTAAACAGGTTATGTTAAGGCGTCTCACTCTATTCCATATTTTGTATAGTTTACCTGTGATTTTTTCGGTACGCTCAAATTTACAGGGAATATTCACTCTTTGGAATATTACAAGGACGATTAAAAATGAAACACATTGTACGCCTAAAAATAATAGTACAAGTTGTTTTTATAATATATTGGAGCATTATAGATTATATTTCAATACTTATCTATCTATATTATAATAAAGCTGTAAAAAGAGTCGTGTCTGTACATTGAATCTACTTACGAAACAACAATGTAGAGGGTTTAAAATAAGTAATAGAATATGAATCTACAATTTTTAGAATTTTTTTCAGTCTGTTCGTCTGTTTGTAGAGGCACACCTTCTAAACTACTGGGCCGGTTTCAGTGATTATTTTTTGTTATGTAACTATTAGGTCTGGGCAGGACATAGGTTATATTAAATTTCGAATACTTCCACACCTGATGCAGAACAGCGGAGGTCCATATAAACTATAAGAAATAATTAAACACGTCCATAAAAAAGTTCTAGAGGGTACTTTACTACAAGATATTAAAAATGAAGATCTGGAACATGTAATGAACAGCCATAACAGTCCAACTAAACTATAAGAAATATTATATTGAAACAAACTGTCTTAACAAAAGTCATTGAGCGTGGTGAGCATTTTGCATTAACTTATTAAAATGGCACATCTGGAACATCTTATGAACAATCATAACAGTCCAGCTAAAGGGTAACAAATAAGGAAACGCTGTCCTAACAAAAGTTTTTGTGCATAATGAGCATTTTACGTTGACCTGTTAAAATTGAAGATAGGGAACATCGCACGAACAATCATAATGTTAATTGTATATAAAACGTCATTTTAACATACAACACATAATGAGGTAGAATGAAAAATTGGGCGAAGAAAATAAAATAATATAAAAAGTAATAAGAACAGAGAGTTTTAAATGAAACAAATTTCCGATTAAATTTGTTAAATGATCACGTATATCGATTTTTAATCATGTCTACCGATTAATTCGGATTACTCCGGTTAAATTTGTTTCATTGAAAATATGTAATAAACACGAAAATAAAAGATATTTTTAATAAAAAAGGATATATGCATAGTAAATATTTTTACAAAAAAAACATAAAGAGTAATAAAAATTTGTAATTGAATACGACAAACGTAAGCATACGCATCCTACGTAAGTGAGAGGGAAGCGTCACCAATATTGTGGTTTTTTAATGCGTATTAAGATAAATTAATTATTAATTAGTATAATTTTTGACTTGGGGGCGCTACGATACTATGAGTTTTTTTGTGTGTGGGAAAACTACAAAACATTTTTATCAGAACATTTTTAAGTACTCTTCAGTCCAACAGATAAAAAACTAATTAATAGTTAACCTTTGTTCTATACAGGATATTGTATTTTCGATTGGAGGCAATTCTCTTGCTGACTACGGTGTACCTGTTTCCTTAGCTGAATCCAGTCAAACACAAACTAATCGAGAATATATAGCTGAAACAAACTACTGTCTTAACGAGTTGACTACTATAGGTAATGAGAGTCCATTCAAATTTACAACGGAACAAAGACAAATATTTAGTAAGGTAGTCCAAATTGCCTTAAGTAAAGATAAAAAGCTGTTTTCCGTAGATGCACCAGGAAGCACTGGAAAAACATATCTGACAAGGGCCATTCTAGCTGAATTGAAACGACAAAAGAAGATTACTATTGTACTGGCATCTTAAAAAGCAGGGCAGGGAAGTATTGCAGCCACGTTACTTCCTGGCTCAAAGACACACACGATGCTTAAAATCACATTCGATTTGGACAGAACAGAAACACCAGCATGTTTTACACTAAATTGTGACAAAACAAAATTGTATGGGATGAGTCGACTTTCCCTCATAAAAAGACTATAGAAACCAAAGTAGACAGTTCCAAGATAGAATTAATTAATTTAGAAGTTGGAGGCATTCATAACATACTAACTCAGGAAAAATCGTGGTTATATAAACGCATATATTTTGATCCTTAAAAATTACCAGACTGGTGCAATAATAGATTTTCTTCGAAATGAAGTGATACGTACTTCCTTTGCAAAGGCAGTGGATGAAAGTAACGCCTTAAATCATAGAATTATTAAATATAGATATATTTTAATTTGTGCAATATTTCTAATCAATATCTAAAATTGAGTACATTGAAAAATATTCGTGGCTCATTGGAAAATATCTACATAAGTAACTCTAGAACTAAATTATAATTATACTAAAAATAACTTTAAGGCTCATAAAAACATAATTATGGGTAGCAACTAAATTTTTAAATAATCTAAGACTATTTAAAAAATCTAAACTTTTTCAAAGCTTAAAAGTCAAATAAAGTCATATGGTATCTATTGAAAAGACAGTACGTCTTTATATTTTATATAAGTCTATTCAAAAATTAAACGGACACTATAGAAGGCTTAATATGGCTTCATATACCAGTATACAGGATGAATAATCAAATTTACGTTAAATTTTACAGTGAAAGTAATGTTATCTTAGAAAAAGTCTACTATAAATACTAAGGTAATTACTATAATAAATAACATACCAATAATATATAATATACTTATTTTTAAGTATAACAAAATCTCAATTCTCTTCTTCACTATGCGATGGACAATTAAGGTCCTGAAGCTAGTTAAAACTCAGATGATTTTAAAGGTCGAGTTCTACGCGGGCGAAGCCGCGGGCAGCAGTTATTTATATATAATTTTATATACTTAAATAGGTAAAATATAAAAGTAAAACTTGTAATGTTAATAAACAAGTGGCGTAGAGGCGTTAGCGTGTGACTGTAAACGCGACAGGTTATTGGTTCGATTCCCACTCGAGGAATTGAAATATTTAATATTTTTGTTACTTCGCCGTAGTAATGGTGGGTATAGCCTGGTGTTGAAATTCGCCACTCAACACGCAATACCTCAAATTCGGCGAAATGTAGAGAATGGAAATATTTTCTTGGGAACGAAGTGTCTTATATTACTTTCAAAACATACCTTGTATTGTCCAATTTTCGATAGCACATAAGGTGGAGCCCATATCGAGGAACTATTAATATGTCTTTCACTCGAGTGGGAATCCAACATGCAACCATCGCGTTTGTAGTCAGACGCTGCGGTCTCATATACTTTATTTATCTGATTTAATTTAACTTTATATATCTAACCAGTAGAGCCAACTAAAAAATACATGAACCAAATTTAAATATCAAATTAGGGCATACTGTATATTTCAGCCTGAAAAAATACGTCGTGTGTACAGAAAATTCAATTATCGTGTGGCTTCCGTATTCACGTACTACCCAATAATTCTAAAAATATATTGTATCTGTATTCTATATTAATATTATAAAGCTGAAGAGGATGTTTGATTAAACGCAATTTTGACATTCCTGTTGAGAAAAGAAACTGTCACACATAAATTCTCTTTTGAAGATTATATATATATATATATATATATATATATATATATATATATATATATATATATATATATATATATATATACATATATATAGCTAATGCTAGCCGGTGTACATTAGAACGGGGCACAATGATAATGCCTAGAGGTAATCAGCGAGAGCTTCGCTTTTGTGAAACTACTACAATATTCTGTTCCAGCAATGGTACGTAAGTCAAACATGACAGACTTAAGTCTATAACGTTACATTAGTTACATTGTCGTGTCGTTATCGGAAGTACGGACATATAGATATAGTTCTATGTTAAGAGGAAAATTTGCAAATAAATTCTTATTTAATGTTCTCCATATTCTGCTCAAAAAGACATTCCGTTGAACAAAATTTAACGCCGCAATTAGTCTTAGACTATAGCCTCTTGTTAAAACGAGGAAAAATCAACCTTGCCCCAAGTAGGGATCGTAGCCATAACTGTCGCGTTTACCATATTAGAATATCATTATAAAATTAAATATTGATTTTAAAAAAGTATCCATAGAGGAACTTCCTGGGAAACATATTTATGTTTTTTAAAACTGCACCACTTTCATAATCCTATTTGTTTGTTAGTTTTTGTTTAAAGGAGAATCTTTAATTAAAATGTGTACGTTATATTTGTGGTTTGTTTTCATTCTAATAACCTACGGAGGAATAAAAATAGGATTAAGCCTAAGAAAATCGTGGATGCGAAAGGTAACGACATTTATCTATAGATCTTAAGTTTAAATTAATTTCAATATATTTTGAGCTTCACTCTATATACCGCACATAGCAGGGTAGGCAGAGGAAATCTGGGAATCTAGTGCTGAGACATACTGGTTTAATAAAAATATTTTCGTTTCGTTAAGTGGCGAAACTCAACACCGCACACTGCCATATCCCCACAGCAACCAAATGAAATAATTATATAATAGCGACCCCATCGGCTTCACCTGCCTTAATTACACTTTTTTATATACGAGTACTTATGTCAAATGTTATTCCTGTTCTAATAAAACTATAACTTTTAAGACAATGCCTGTACATTGACAATTAAAAATTCGGCTAAATGAAAAAAAATATATAGCAATGTATAGAACAAAATATTTTAAATTAACGTAAGTTTCTTATTTATCAACCAATTTAAATAAAACAAACACTAAATATTGAAGGAAGGTTGTCAGAATGTAACAGTGAAACGGCAACAGCGAAACTGCATTTAAATCCGGTTATCTGTTTACGAGATTAGCGCGTACAAACGCTCTTTATTATATGCATGTATTATACACACTTACGCGCAAATAGACAAAAAAACAATTAAAATAATTATATTATTTTTACATCAATATACGCCAATATACACCAATAAGCGTCCCTTATAATTTTTTGTTAATATAACTTAAAAAGATATATGGATGCACATACAGTGACCAGTTACAAATTTATTATAAGTAGATATATATTTTTCATTTCTTCGAGTGGGTATCGATACCGCAATATGTTATGTTTACAATCGCTCTTATGCCCCTGCGCAACGATAGGCCTCCATAGAACACATTTTTGTATATACGTCAGTAAATTTTAATACATTCCTTGTAAAAAGATTATATACATTTATGTTCAGGCTGTTCAAATACAGATTTATTGTATATATAATATAGAAAAAGATAGTGCACTATAAATTATAAGAATAAAAGCTTTTAAATGCTTAAAAATGTCACCGACATATTTAATTTTATGAGTTAACGATGAAAAACACTTATGTCATACGGTATACGAAACGGTTTAATTGGATGTCAGTCCAGTTGAATATATTTAAATAAAGGCATATATTTTGTCTGGCTTGTCGTCGCGCAGAGGCATGTGACTGTAAACGTGACTGGTTGTAGGTTCGATCCCCACTCGAGGTAATTAATTACATGTTTAATATTTACATTTGTTCGCTCTAATGACATGGTAAGCTGGATTTAAATTTCATTTAAAAATTTCAGCTTAGAATAGGATCACCCTGGTCCTGATGGTGTCGTAAGAAGCGACTAATGACAGCAGCGGCATTTTATCCTTTTACTTCCGGTCTTTTGATTCAGGACTAAATAATGAAAGTATGAAATACGAGAAAAAAAAACAAATTTCGTTTCCTTAACATTTTTAATCAAGAGTGAGGACACGGTTGAGTACTATTCATTAGGATTTTATACAGAAAACTTGCAATATAAGGGTAGAATTAAAACCAAGACCAATTTTTTATCTAAAATATAGTTATTTTTTTGCTTAGCTAGTAAACATTTCATATTTTGTTTCTTCCATATTTTGCATTTTTCTGTCGTTCTTCGTGAATCGTTTATGAATGTGGTATTTATATGTATCCGCTAATTACATTATAAAAGATACTTTTTGAAACTGTACGCAGTAATATTATACGGATCCCGGGAAAAGCGCGAAACAAAGACATATATTTTTTCCAAGAGTTAATTCATGTAATACTACACTGCGCAACAAGTATAAAATATTTGGTGATTGATTTTGAACTACTCCATTTTATGTTGTTTTTTTTTATTGACACGTACCATGGCAGCTATTGCTTGGAAATCTAGTGTTGAAACGCTCTGTTTCCATAAAGAGAGTATCTTTCCCTCATTTCTACTGAATTCTGAAAGCCATTCAACAGGCGATTCTGAAACAGCAAAGTTCCAAAAATATGATACCACAAAAAATATAAAGAAATTGAGCCTTGTAAATACCTAATAGGTATAAGAATAATTCCCTAAAATCCTATTCTGCTATAATAATTATTTCATATTTTATTATAAATTTGCATGTGGTTTTTATATAAATAATTTAACATACATTAACATATTATAGCTCGTGGTTATAAGTTCTATAGAAATTATATACATATAATGTGAGTGCAATTATATCAAGCCGCATTTGTAGGTGCCGTTAGCAAATATTCAAAGTATTATCAAAAACAGGTGTGTGCGACTGTAAACGTGACGTTGTTCGATATCCACTCGAGGAAGAACAAAATATTTAATATTTTCATTTCCTCACTTCTATAACAAGACAAAGCGCGGCGTTTAGTTTCGCCATCCAACACGCAACGCCTAAAATCGGCGGAAAGTGGGGAACGAAACGGGTTATCTTATTTCGGTTTTTATATTGGTTTCCAAATTCCCTGTGATAAAAAAATAAAAAAAAACTGAAAAAATATTTATTATATTTTATATTATATAAAAATATATTTTTCATGTACAAAGAACGATTAGATCTTAATGTACAATATATACAGACCAGAAATCCAAACAATATATTTGATACCGTTATGGTGTGATGGTTATTGATTCGATATTCAATAATTTAATGTGTGCACGCTGTGGTAATAAAGCAAGACATGGCGTCGAGTTGCGCCGCTCAACACGCGTTGCCTCCAAAGTTAAACGGAAACTGGGGAAGTGTCTTAAAGAAGAAAGAAACTGCCACGTTATGTTACAGGATTCAGCTTAAAGCTAAAAAACATACAGAAGCTAATAAGTTTATTATGTACAACCAAACCAATTTATCACTTTTATAATATTAGTATAAATAGAAACATATATCCGCTTTCAACGCGTGTACACATTTTAGTCCGACTTTTATTTGGCAAGCACAAAATAAATAAGCAATGTTTGTACTAGCTGTTTTCATATATATGTATTTACATATACGAGCCCTAAATAAATTGTATTCTTAGTGATTGTAATCACTTTTATAGATTGAATAAAAAAATATCATAGTAGCTGAAAAGTATCCGAGTATTTAAATGGTAGTCGGTTCCATTTCTATTCGAAGCGTTAAGGTTCAGCGCAGCGTTACGTTCCGCAACCTATCTCACAATAATAACATGTATCCCGCACATGGCAGGGTAGGCTGAAGGAACTTGGGAACCTCGTGTTAAGACATTCCGTTCCACTTCCACTTCTCACTTTCTGCCGAATTTGAGGCATTGTGTGTTTTGATTGGCAGAACTCAACGCCGCGCTTTGCCTTATTGCTAGAGCGAAAAAATGAAAATATTTAATATTAAAATTGAAAATATTAAATATTTCATTTTCTCGAGTGTGGATCGAACACACAACCTGTCGGTTACAGTCACACACACGCTGGTGCCGCTTCGCCACGACCGGCCTCAATAATAAACTAGGGAACATAATGTGGTTAAAGTACATTTTACATTATATACATCAATAGTGTCGCATCAACCACTGTGTAAACATGTTGTGTCCAAATTTCTAGTGTAGTTGAAATTTTTTTTGAACAGTTTTGACATTTTCAATACACTGTACCGCGTACATTAAACGTAATACGTAAACACCAGCTTGCATGTGAACAGCTCGAACTGTATTCGTACAATTGTAAACAGTGGGGAGCAGAACGGAGTAGCTTAATACTAGATTCCCAAAATAAACCTAACAACCAAATGAAAGGTACAAAAACCAACCTGTAAACAGTATATACATGAACGTCTGACAAATATGTCGGATTTTTTGTAGTAGTTTTTTTTTTAATGCTAAAGACGGCAAACGAGCGTACGGGTTGTAGTAAAACGACAAGCTCAAGACAAAGACTGCTTTATTACTTCGCACACGCATTGCATTTTGTTTTACATCTACCTCTTATTTATCAATATATAACATCTTCCCCTTACAAAAAAAATATAACAAAAGAAAACCATCACCAATACAACTATAGTATTTAATATAAGTAAAAACTAACAATATATATGTTTTTAGAAAGATAAATGTTTGTTTTTTTTTTTTTTTTATTTTTTAAATAATAATGCCAACTTTTCGCGTGCTTTACACGCGGCTAATCTAGTTCGTGTCTCACCCGCCTCACTGGATGATGCGTTTATTGACAAGGGCTCGACATCAACTTTGTTATGTGCGTTTT
>DWMZ01005464.1:0-10928 GCA_018249855.1 Eueides tales michaeli | reverse complement strand
GTTTACTTCGTTTTTTATACCAATGTCTATACTCAACAGTGTTTATAATTTAATGTAATAGTTTTGATTATACTGCAAATTTCCAATACAAGTAATTCAAAAGAATATTGCGTTCAATGACAAACTATTTCATAATTGAATATTGACATTATTGATTACTTATTTGGTCGATTGATGTTACTTTCCTAACTAAATATAAAATAAAATATTTAGGTATCGTTTTATGTCGAACGAATAGTTCGCGCCATATCAAATCAATGATCACGTATAGTGCATATATTAAAAATTTACGGTTACATATCATAAATAATATCTTAGACAGGACATATTAAGGCGACGTGAAAAATAAAAGGATATGTACATATGTTAAGTAAAGAAAGTGGGAATTCCATTGAAAGACACAAAGTTTCACGATTGATAATGTAAACAAATGCATTATAAAAATGCAAAAAACCAGATAGACAAAGGAATTTGCCAAAATTTATATGATGTGGAGATAAACGGGTTACATAGACAAGATAAAACAGAGATAACAACTATAACACTGTAAGTCTGAGATCAGATGAAAAAGATCGGTAATAATATTTAACATTATATTAATTGTATTGAATTAAATAATGTATTTTATCTAAATATATACACTATTGTATTAAAGAGTTCCATAACCGCTATCAAAAAAACATCATATAATCCAAACTTCACACATTAAATTAACAACCACATCGTAAAAGTGACGAAAAAATTTCACCAAATATAATATATACGAAATGTTAGATTACTTGGCACTTTTCAATTTAAATTTGCGAAGTATCGGAGAAAGCGAAATTTCTGTAATTTTAAGTATATTCGTGTAGGCTGCGCACGCGCACGTCAAGCGAGGCCGCCAAAACAACTGGCGATGTGCGCCGGCGGGTCTACTTCGAGAGGGTCATCACATACGCAATATGAATACCGCATATGGTCATAAATTAACAACTATTATTTGGTTATTACGTGAATCGACTGCAAACAACGCTTTGGTGTAATTGGAAATCGTTTCTAAAGCATCCTTTATTAAAGTATTTTAATTATGAATTATTTGATATTTTGAAGGAAAACTGTAATTATGCAATTACATGTGTATTCTCATTATTATATTTCATTGCTGAAACAATGAAATACAAAATGTTATACATTTTATTGTGGAATATTTATTTTTTTAATAAGTTAGTTAAAACTGAGTTGCAAGAAATTTAAGAATAATTATAATGAATGTTTACTAGCACACCGGTGGGCAAATTTATATTTAGTTATTCGCTTTCGGCCAAATGTGAAGCATCTGTATCGGATTCGTTGGCACACTTTACGTTCTAATGAGATTCCACTAACGATATACATCATTTTCAGTAAAGAAAAAAATATACAAGATAACTGGCATCACATTTTCTAGAATTAAATTTTATCAAACTAGGGATCAATCAAGTCACTGAAGTTAAAATATGAGTTTCAATACATTCTGTTTATATATTTTACTATGAAGATATATTATATATATATATATATATATATATATATATATATATATATATATATATATATATATATATATATATATATATTTATATACTCTATAATATATCTTCATAGTAAAATATATAAACAGAATGTATTGAAACTCATATTATATTTTCATATAAAATAAAATGTATAACTAACATTGTTCAGTCGGTCTAAAAGTCTTTGCCCTCTCGAACAATAAATATCTCGCCGAAGCATTATTACTTGTAATATATTATTTTTATACCGCACTATAAAATATAATAATGCAGAAAAGAGATATACACTGAACATAATAAGCTAAAGTATATTTTATTATTATAAAACATACTATGTACGAACATGCCTTTTAAATAGCTCTTTTGCTTTTTTGAATTGTTTTACAAAATATTCTTAGTAAAATAAAAAAACAAACAAATAAGTAAATACCATAATATTTACAGTAAAAAGAACAAGGGCTTTATCTTTTAAACTTAAGCCGCTTGAGCATTTAAACGTAATCTTTCTGTAGAAATAAATCAAATAAAGTAATGCGGTTTTGCATACATTAAAAAACGAATGCAAAATGCAAGGCTTGGCAAGGCTCAACAGAAACCAGTTTGCATTCGTGACGCTAGCTATCTTAGCCTTAAACATTTTATGCAGGGTTGATACTTTAAAACATTAATTATTTTTGTATAGTTTTAAAGTAATATTTATTATACTTTAAAATTATTAAATTTATTTTCATATATAAATCTAATTAATAAAAAGAGATAAGTTATTACTGCCTACTATATGAGGGTTCTTGGTGAAATAACGAATATTAGCGTGTCATAATCTCGAAAACTTTTCAGTCTTACGTGTTTGCAACATTTCTTATGGGTCATAGTGATATACTATAAAGCCTGTATAGACAATATGACATCATCTATAGAAAATATATGTTTATTCATCGAAGAAAGCTATTAAGGCATGTAATATAGCCACAAAGTTGCGTCTGCTAGAAACGGACTATCCAACCATGATTTTTTCAATTTGAACCAGTAGCTGCTAAGATAAGCGCATCCAGGCGAATAAACTCTTTAGTTTTATCATATACATAAAATATTGTCGGTTTCCTATACAGAAGTCTTTGTGCAATTGCTAGCACTCGCCCATACAAATACGATAATGTGAGATAAACAAATATTACTGTGGCATTTTACTACATAGAGACAGATTTTTATAATATCATATATAAATATTTTATATGTTAACTTTTTTAACCATGAAAAAATTTAGCACTTTTAATTTAATACTAGAATCATAAAAACTAACCAAGATGGCCCTATTTAGAGGTAAACAATTCCAAATAGTCCTTTAAATCTCTTTAAAGATTAAAATGTTCTTTAATCTTGATTTCTATTTCTCAAAATCATGGAGCAAGTAGTGTTGCATATTTATTATAATGAAAGTAACACTGTAGAAAATATTTTGATATTCACGTGCTTTTCGCTTACGATTGTTGTTTACGCATTGTACGCTTCCAAGGCAATTAAAAGCGTGTCATGGTATGGTATGCTATGGCATGATTCTTTGATTATAGTAGTCCGAGCGTGCCTGTTGAGTAAATATCACTTCGCCTATATCAAGGTGTGTGGAAAGTGTCATATCAGGATATTAGGATCAATGACATGTCAAGACTAAATGTTGCTGATACTGTTTTGATACTTAACTTACTTTGTTACAAATAAATGAAATCTCGAAAACTCGACAAAAATTGGAAAACAGAGCACACCCTGCGCTTTGTGCCTTCATGATTTTATTAAATAACAAAAATATCTTCTGTATCCGTAATTAAATATATAAAAATAATAATAATTCCAAATATAATTACATATTATTCTTAAAAGATTACGTAGCGTAACGTTTTTAATATAAAATACAAATCATAAAACTTGCGGTGTTTTCAATCAGATCTTTGATAAGAAATTTCATATTTTTCTGAGATGAAATAAGTGGAAGTGAAAATAATTTACAGTCAGCCATATTATAAAAATTATAATTACTCGTTTTTTACTATCTTTTATGATCGACTAATGTCCTTTATCCTGATCGAGGTATATAACGGACCTTTTTCTACCTTTTACATAGTTATATTAACAAATTAAATTATTTATGTATAAATGCTTTGCGCTATTAAAAAGTTAATTTCCATTATAAGCTCCTAATCCAAAGCTCAAGTTTATTTTGAAACAATACTTATACAAACGACCTTAAATCATAATGTGTTTAAGCGCTAGTGACCTCTTTCCTAGTTGGGTTAAGCATATACGGCAGTGTATTTACACTTTGAAGACAAAGGCGCACTCTGCTTGATTTTTTCAGGTTTTGGCCTTACCTAAATACCACAAGTTGCTTTATTAATGCAATTACTGGTTAGTTTTTGTACGAAAATAAATTATATATACAAAAATTAAGTTACATAATAACGATTCAGTGATACACCGTTTACAATATCCCTCACCAGCACTGTTTTTAACCTATGATGCAAAATAAGTGTTATTATTTTTATCTGTCTATACATTTGTAGCACTGTAGCTTCTGGTTGAATTTAAAAAATATATATATTTTTTGAAGGCCTTGTTATTTGCGGTGGTTGTATATTTTATAAAAAAATGGATTACCAGACAAAATTAAACTATAAGCACTTTGCTAAGTTGAGGTAGTGATTTCTTGGTTAGAGAATTTTTTGAAATTTTCATTTTATCTACACTATGACCATACGTTTATCTGATATTTATATCTTATTTTATATACTATAATTACAATTACCATTCATTAAGTTATTTTAACATTTCGGATAATCTAAATGAAGGCAGAGTAAATATCAATAATCACAAAGACAAAAAAATATGATAGCTATCGTTAAACGAAAACCTGTAACTAATTGTTATCTTTTATAATTACATTTTTTAAAACCATAAAATAACATAAAATAATTATAACAATATTTTAAAGTGTCATTGTCATAAATACACTGAAATTCTGTAAAAATTAAAACATAACAATCCAAGAAGCAAAAATACATAATATAAGAAACTTAAAAAGCACTACCACTACTTCTGTGCTCAATTCTTGCACTAAAGCTTTACGGAAGTTTCTTCCTATTGCTAATAGATGGCGCTGTGCAGAAACAATGATATTTAGTAAGTTGACATGTATCATATAGATGGCGTCGTCGGCATCTCTCTAGCAATAATATAAATGGAATTATATATATATGACTAAAATTCTTTTTTATAAAATTTGAAATAATAAAATTTAAATAGTATGAAGAAGAAAAGGGGAAAATGTATTCCATTTATATCCAAAAACGTAGTTATAACCCACATGACGCCAACCGGTACAGTAAATTTTGTCTCAATGCACTAATCTCATTGGTTCGATTTAATTTATTGGTTTGAAGAATTTTTATTGTGTTGTATACAACTTTGAAATAGAAAAATTGCAAAAACGGGCGAGTAAAGCATTTTCAATAATGCATAATATTTAGTTATTTCTACTTGACCAAGCGGGCAAAGCCGCAGGTAAAGCTAATATGAATGACATAAATTATATATTAAATGTAAGCTTTTCGTGGTCGAGATATGTAATCGTAAGGAAGATCTCAATAATATCCCAATAAAGTAAAAGGTTATAAATTGACATTTCGGTTTTATATAGGCCAATGTTTGATTAAGCACGAAGCAACCTTTACATTGATGTATCAATATTTGAGGGTAAAATATGTTCTATATTTTAATCAAGCTTCTATCAGATATTTGTTTTTATAGATTAATACTCGCACAAAAACGATCTTGATATAATCTTTGATTTGTTATAATTATCAGAGGTTCATCAAAAGTGAAAAAATAAATATGATAAAATGATTAATATTTATATTTTGTAGTAAAAAACATTATTGTTTAAAATTGTGCATAACATGCAATGTTTATGTATAAAATATGTATGTAACTCTTAAATATTGGTATATCAATGAGTAAAAGTTTTGTTAGACAAAGCGTGTCGCTGACTAACATGCAGATAAATATCGCATTTAAATGTATTTCAACTAATTATATTTCTAAATTGTTTTACTACAAAACTAATAAAATGCCAGTCAAAGTTCCTCGACCTTCTAACTAAACGTTAATATCGTGTGACTGATAAGTATCGGTCCAAAGAGTTATTAAGGGTAATGCTTTTCCGAATAGAAAATACCCTAGAACTTGTCAACTTTCAACAATATAACCAATTTTGATCTTTATTCGTTGATCAGTACAGCTCAAAATATATATCATCTTTGTAATTAATTACATGATACTTTTGCCAAAATTCCGAGCCATTTTCTCATTTGCTACACAAACTTTCCTCTTTGTCTGGACTTAAGTAATTACAGTTTTATTCAGAAAAGGATTTGTTCTATCATAAGTGTCTGACTAAGCAAAAAATAAGTTTATTAAATCTTCTTGAACAATATTAGCATTTTGTTAATAAGAAAAACTACTTTTACAGTGACTGATAATTAAATCAAAATTTATAAAAATAATTCCTTTCTTCAGATTTCTAGCAACGTTTTAGTTTCGGCGTTGTCTAAAATAGACAATCAAATTCAAAAAATTCTATAAAAGCGAAATTTGTGTATTGTTATACTAAATGAATCAGAATGTCCGACAGAATATGAAAATAGGGTTTGAAGCTATAAAGCTCTTAACTATTTTAAGTCATACAAAGATTGAAAATAAAATCAAGAAAGCTTAAAAGCTACCACCAAGCGTAAACGATTTTCGCGAACAATACATAATCAATGCTTGCCAAAATCAAGGTCGCTTATGTACTAGCCAGAGATATCTCTGTTTGACGCATCGCGTTTGTTCACGATAGATACATTCAGTATTATGTAAAATCATTATATTACATACATACTCATTCCTACGTTTTGTCACTTAATGAAGAAAATACAAAGAACATAGAGTTTCGGTTTTTACTTTTTATTCTGTTGTTACTCTTCTTTTAATTAAAAGCAGCCCGGACCAAAAACATGTCTGTACAATACAGAAAAGCTCATTAGGGTTACATGTGAAGCTTTCAAATTTAATTATTTGATAACAATAATGATTTTAACCTCGTACGTTCGGGCATAATTTGAAATAAAATAAATTAGAACATGTTATAATATATGGATATTGTATACATATACATATATAAAGGTATATTTTATAAATGTGCTAAAGGACTTCCGCGTCGTGCCTAATGACGGGATACACGACATTTCCTGATTAATAATAACTATACGTGGTGGTTTGCAAATAGTTGCGTAAAATTAATAATATGTATTAGCATATATTACTTCATAGTTATCACTATACCTTGGTAATTGAAATAAGGAAAGAATCCAGAGTTATGTACTTTCCTTTATTTTTTGATATTATAACTAGAATGATATAACGAGTTAAAATAAGAGATGTATGTACTTCACACTTTTTAAAATTGTATGTATAAATTGTATTAAATATTGCAAAACTAATACCTATTTAACAGGTTTAACCGCTAAACAACGTATTGAGTCACCGAAAATAGACATTAGAAGATACTTATTACTAATATAACTTTATATTTTCCGTTACATTCAAAGATAATCCATCTTTTTCTCACCAAATTAAAACACAAAAGATAGCAAAGAGTTTTATCTAATTTTTAAAAATCGTTATCTTTTCTTTTTCGTGGAAACGTGATAATCGGTAGACTTAAAGGAGTATTGTTAATGCAGCTTAACAAAATCAAAAGAAAATATATATATTTTACCTTTTATGGGCAATATAATATTTTTATTAGTATAGTTATAAATAGTTTTAAAAGTAGGCTTCTTTATTATATAGAAGACATTGTGTAAACTATTGTCTTTATCTAATATGGATTAAAAATTTATATTATGTCATTGTTCTGTAAAGCACATTGTAATTTATGAATAGAGCTCGAGCTATTGTATGCGGTTGTGGATCATATTTGAATACTTAGAAACAAAAAGAGAATTACTTTTACCATGTCTACTGACAAAATTGTACTATATATTTAGTTACTCATAATGTTAAAAAAAATAAGTTTTAACTATTATTTATTTGACATTTATGTAATATTTAAATATTCATGGCAACTTCTTCATCACGCAGGGAAGGGTAGCGCACTTGCATTATTGTGTCTTCCCTTTAAATTAGATATCGAATTTGTCACTATTGTAAACAAATTCTAAGATTTTTTTTATCTTATTACTAAAAATAGAAAACTTAGTAGTAAATGTTTATTCGTGGCATAGAAGAATATATGATCTATATTATATCTGATCACATTTAATTAAACTACGGTAGCGCATACCATAGTTGGCGCTCCGTTCTCTGCCTACCCCGCTAGGGATACAGCGTAAAGCTAAGTTAAATTAAATTTAACAAACTGAAAAAGCATGAAATTAATAATATGAATTTTAACTTTTAATAACGGGGAACGGAAGTGGAACGGAGTATCTTAACATTAGGTTCCCAAGTTCCCTCTACCTTGCCTACCTTGCCATGTGTGGGATAAAGCATGAAAAAAAAATTTATAATATGCTACTTTGTTAAATAAAAAAACATGCAAATACTAACATTAATCCTGTTCTTGGCCCGCTCTATCGCCTTTGAATCTTCTCTTTCAGGACTCAATCGACAGACCCTCGCGCGCCAGTCGTTCGCGCCCGCGGCCTGGAGAGCCGCTAATCTGTAATTATAAACACTTATATTTGGCAAACTGTTGAGTACAAATCATGAAAACGGTAATTTAATAAAACAGAATACATTTCAACTAAACCAAAAATCTTATTATCAAAAATCCTATAAGGACATAACATTTATAAAGTGTTAAAAATTTTATTTTTATTGTAATGTGTTTCAAATTTTTATTGACAAAATAATAGTTACAAAATTATAACCAAAAATAGCACTTGAAAAGATATTTGTTAATAAAGATCAATTAATAAAAATAAAATAAATTTACCAAAAATAGTATGCCTATTCTATCTTATAATAAAATTACTAAATGTTTTCCCATTTAATATAGTATATATTTAATATAGAAAATAATGACATTTAAGCAAAACTTCAATTCGAGAGGGATGAGAGAGGGGGTGAGAGTGGCACTTCAGATACGCCTACGTCTAACAAGCTGACGTCGATGTTGATAGAGCACTTCTATATTTTCTTCTTTGTTAATAAAATGATAAAATAAGGCAGCCCACAGGCAGAGGTGATCTAATCAACAGTGTAATCTAGAAAATTAAAAGAAATGAAAATCTTGCGAATTTCATAAATTCAAATTACATTTTGTGTTTGTACTTTGTTAAGTTTTGAGTGAGAGACTAGATACCTATTCTCTTTTATTTATTTATACGTGTAATTAAGCTTAATCCCGCACATTCTATTGAGGTTAAGGGAACCTTGCATTAAGTCACTGCTCTCATTAAGACATTTCCGTTCTCTACTTTCCACCGAATTGTGGAAGCATAACGTGTTTAGTGGCGGAACTCAACGCCACCCTTTGTTTCGTCAACAGCACGAGTAAAGGAAAATATTAAGAAAATAATAATTTTAAAATAAAAGTGGTATTGAACCTCTACCTATGGCGTTTACAGTCACACAATTTTTTTGGCGTATGCATATACGCCACGACTAGCCTTTCTTATGAAATACAAAAACGTTAGACAGATATCAAGAGCAAAACAAAAGAAACTTATATACTTATAAATATACAAAATATAAAACAAATCGATAACATTATAAATAATAGCGCGATATCGATAGGAGAAATAGAACCAAAACAAATTATACCGTACACTTCCAAGTAGTTAGCGATGATTAGATAAGATAGCATTATGTACATTACATCAGCTACTAATGGTTTCTTTAATACTTGTCGACCGAAATATTGTATTCTTTAAAATATAAAGCTTTTTTATTGTCCGAAATAACTTTTTGTTCTATTGTATTCCGCACATAACAGGAAAAAGTAGAGAAGGGACAGAGGGAACCAGGAAACCTGGCTTTGAGAGTTGTACTCAGTTCCCAACACTAACGTTCCCTATTTTCTACCCAACTCTGGCATCATGAGTAGAGTGAATTGAAAAATACTTCGAGACATTGGGGTAGGTCGTCATAAGAAGTTTAATATATTAAGTAATCTCCTTAATTCTTTAAGATAAGTATTATTTATCTATAGTTTATAAGGATTACTTTTTACTATGATATTATGCAACTATATAAGATAAAATATAATCGTAGTTAATAAAACATAATTTTACTAGATATCGAACAATGTTTAGAAATATGAAATTTTATAAGAACCAATTAACGGTTCAATAACAAAACTGACTTCTAAAAATAAATAATAATATTCTATACAAACGTTAGCTTTAGAAATTAGAAATATATATTAAGATGTTTGATAAAATGAAAATAGATGCAATCGAAACGAATGCGCAATGTCGTCGACCCTGCAATATTATCGCCTCTAGTGCGCGCGCTTGCACTAGAGGAAATACAGATTAATATTAATTATTTTGTCTGTCTGTTGATAATGTTTTATACAAATGTCATATTAATTCACACTGGGCGCTTATAAAAACATAAACATAGCTTCACGCTGTATCCCGCACATGGCAGGGTAGGCAGAGGGAACTTGGGAACCTTGTGTTGAGACACTCCGTTCCACTTCACGTTCCCCACTTTCCGCCGAATTCGAGGCATTGCGTGTTGAGCGGCGGAACTCAACGCCGCGCTTTTGCCTTATTACCAGACCGAAGAAATAAACATTAAATACTTAATTTGAAAATATTAAATATTTCATTTCCTCGAGTGGGGATCGAACCCATAACCCGTCGGTTACAGTCACACGCTTGTACTGCTGCGCCACGACAAGCCTCATATAAAAAGTATAGCAAAATATTCAATTATTAATAATCATATACATTAATAACGGACCTAGCACAATGATATTTAATAGTTTATTTTAAGCTATTATAAATTGTTATATAGGAACTTAAATAAACACAAAGCAGTACAACTTTAAATATAGGGAAAACATAAACAATAAAATTTAATTAAATAATTTACCTTTCAGCAATGGTGCCACCACGGTTTGGCATGTCGGCGTTCGTGGCGCTCCGTTGTACGCCACCGCCGAACCTGCAGACAAGCACATATTTGTATATTAATTTTTATTAAATTTATAGAATAGGAAAAAAATTATATAGGTATATATATATTTATATACACATATATATATATATATATATATATATATATATATATATATATATATATATATATATATATATATATATATATATATATATATATATAAAA
>DWMZ01005463.1:0-10929 GCA_018249855.1 Eueides tales michaeli | reverse complement strand
TGTTATTTCCGTTTCATAACAGTGATAAATTACTTCGTCCAACCATTTGTAGTCTCGTGTTAGTTTGTGGTGTAGCTGTCATCATTACATATAAATGGACAAGTTAAAAAGAATTTACTGGTATTTTAATTAAATTATTCTTATATTTTTTACTTTGAAATATAAAATAGTCATCTGTGACTCAGTAGCAAAGTGTCTGACAGTAATCACGATAAATATAGGTTCAATTATTATTAAGGAGGACGAATTGCTTATATATTATATTATATATTATTTTCGCTCTGGTAGCACGACACAGCGCGGCGTTGGGCTACTACAGTGTGAGGGGAATGGAGGAGTATCTTAAAGCTTAGTTCCCTATAATTAAGTATGAGTACAGCTAATTTCGTCCACCAAGGATTTCGTCATGATTTCAGGGTTGTACGTCAACTGCAAGTATAGGTTATAAGAGTTGACAAACTTAAGTTTGCGGGCGTAGTGTTATGACACTTCGTTCATATTGAGACACTTCCATTCTATACTTTTCACTCAATTCTTAAGCATTAATCGAAGAATAGCGGAAATCATTACGGCACTTTTTCCTTCGTTACTAGAGTTAGAAAATTCAGATCTTAAATACTTCATTTTCTCGAGAAGGGATTGAACCCAACACCTTTCATACTTACAGAGCCTTTTTTGTTCCTTTATTCACACTGCAATTACTTTCTAGTATATTGAAAAAGATCTCATAATAACTTTCTTAAAAATCTATTCATTTTAATTGAACTGAACTATATATGTACCTACATATATAAGTTTGTAATAAATTTTCATATTTATAAATATCCCTTTTGTAATCTATATTGTACTTACATATTCTCACTATAGGGCTCAAAATGCAGTAAAAACGATGCAGAAATGCTCGTATTATTTAATTACGTTGACTTAGGAGCTTCATTTTTTTATGCTTCTAGACATCGTGGAGCTGAATATTAAAATAATAATCGGAGGTTGATAGCAAACAGATGAAAAAGTCGCCACAAACGGACAACAAAAAGATTGTATAAGGGTTTTAAGGGTTTATTTTATTCTTTTAAGGTACGGAACTATAAAATTGTTGCATCACAACGTAGAACGGAGTGTATATATATATATATATATATATATATATATATATATATATATATATATATATATATATATATATATATATATATATATATATAAGTCACTTGAGCGTGTATATATATATATATATATATATATATATATATATATATATATATATATATATATATATATATATATATATATATATATATATACGAGTCACTTGAGCGTGTATATATATATATATATATATATGTACACGCTCAAGTGAATCGTTGTGATAAAAACAAAAGAGTGCGTAATTTAAACTGGATTAAATCACGTACGCAATTATAATATGAATGACACTTTCAAGCAATTGATGGTTACAATGACGTTTTCCATATTTACATTTTATAATTTTCGCTAGTATTTTCATCTGGATTCCGTTTTCAAATATATCATTTTATAATATAAAACGCATCATTACGCTTACGCGTAATGATTCTGGATGCAATTCTATAGATATTAATTTCGACGCTGTTATAATAAGATAAAGTACAGCGTTAACTTCCACAACTCACCGTGCAATGTCTAGAAAATTAAGCAAAAATGGGAGAACTATACGTCTTTACTCTAGATTCCGTGACATCTGTACTGAATATTCGAGACATAGCGTGTTGAATTAAAAACTTAACGCAACGCTTTGTTCCTTTTGACATAACGATAATAAAGTCATTTCTTCAATTAAAATTAAACCTGCACCGTTCAAGTTGACTAAGCTGTAATTGAATACTAAAAAAGTGCTATTCTTTGAGTTAATCCAGCTTCATTCTGAGATAGCAATTTAAAACTATTAATATTCCTAGGGGGCTCCGCCCCCTGCTCGCTTCGTTCGCCAACCCCCGGCGGCCCCCGTCCCCCTCCCCTCACCCAGGCAAACGAAAATTAAACGAAAAAACATGTATCAATCAAAGAAAACATCAATAAAAAATAAAATATAACGATCAGCTTCTTAATTCTACACCTTTATCAAAAGCAAAAAAAAAACAATTTACATCTTGATTCAAATTCATAAAGAATCACAACATTTTTTTTTCATAATTTTTTTTCATATTATAGGCACTCACGCGAATGCCTTACAATACATGTTATTCTCGATCACCTTTTCTTCCAGCTTGCACTCGATCAATAAATATCAATTTTCTACGTCAACAATTATTATAATATTTCAATATATAATAATTGTTGACGTAGTAATATCAACAATTATTTAAATCGTAGAGAAGAAAAAAGTATTTTATAGAATAGAGAGATAATATTTATAAAGTGGCCTTTGAGGCCTTTGTGGCGCAGAAGCACAAACATTTAACTCTAAACAACAGGTTGTAGGATCGATCCTCAATCGAAGAAATATTTAGTATTTTTAAATGAGACTTATAATATCTTCATTTTTCTTCTGATATCAAGGCCAGGCGCGCATTGAGTTTCGCCACTAAGCACGCAAGGCTTCCAATTCAACGGAGACTGGGGAATAAAAAGGAATGCCTTAACACTAGGCTCCCAAGTTTCCTCTGCTTACTCTGACATGCGCGGGGTACAGCCAGAAGCTAAAAAAAAGATGGATGTTTGTTACACTCTCATGCAAAATTTACTGAATGGATTTCGATGAGGCTTTTCAGTAATATATCTTATAGATCAGAATAACATATAGGCTACAATATACATAAAGATGTTGTATAATCCTTCTAATATATAACAATTATGTATAAGGTGGTGAGGCCGTGTATAGGTCGCTTGTATACTTCAGTAAAATTGAGGAAATGATTATTTTTGCTTTTTTTTAGCTTCACGCTGTATCCTGCACAAGGCAGAGTAGGCACAGGCAACCCGGAAACCTAGTGTTAAGACACTCCGTTCCACTTCTGTTCCCCACTTTCCGCTGAATTTGAGGCAATGCGTGTTGAGTGGCGGAACTCAACGCCGCGCTTTGCCTTAAGCCAGAGCGAAGAAATGAAACATTAAATATTTATATTGAAAACATTTAATATTTCATTTCCTCGACTGGGGAGCGAACCCGGAACCTGTCGGCTACACGCTTATGACAGGCCTCTTGAAACAGGAAATGATCAGTAAAAATTATTAATAATTATATCTTATAACACGACAGACATAAAAAAATTGTTTTATATATAGAAACTCAAATGACTATAAAATCATTAAAGAGAATGTGATGCAAATTATGACCACATAAAGGTAAAATTGGATACCAGCCAGTTTCGTGTGTTTTATTATGATCAGTTTTAATTGGACTTCGTAAATTATATACTATTTTTATATAACTATTTTTGTTTCTCAATTTATATTTTTGAAGGTTTATTTTGTAATTCGAATAAAATAACTTGGAACCTTAGGAGCCTGGGAATCTAGAATTAATACTCTTGGGTTCCCCACTTTACGCAGAATTCTTGAGACATTTCGTGTTAAGTGCAGGAACCGTACGCCGCGCTCTGCCAGAGCCAGGAAATATAAATATTAAATATTTCTGAGTAATATAGTAATATGAGTATTGAACCAACCTCCGGCACTTATATGTGCATTTGTGCTATAATAGGCCTCATAACTATACAATTTAAAAAAAAATAGAAATTGCCACCCAATATGTAAAAAAAATCGGCGGAAAGTAAAGAACAGAATATCTTGACTCTACGTTTTTTTGTACCTACTAGTGACGTTTCGTCCCAGTTGGAGCATGTTCCGGGAACGTAATACGCTAGAATACTGCTCTGGGATAGTTCCGGTCCCATAAACTGTAAACTGGTTAGGAACAGGTCAATATTTTTTTTAAAATTTGGATATTAATTGTTTTAAAGTTTAAGCTGAATTATAGTTTTTAATAATCTATTTTTTTTGTATATACAATTTTTTTTAAATTGGTATTTTTCTTTCTTAAATATGGATTAACACTTCAAAATTAGTAAAAATATTTAATAAAAAAGTATTCTCTATTGCTAAGCCATTATTGTAGGAAATTACCTTATTTTATTTCAGTGATATAGCTTATGTTCCGTTTTGCCGCCGTTGTAGCGCAAAGCCACAAAAATGCAACTATGAAAGCAACAATTGTGATTTGTATTCCTCCTAGGGAAAATGAAAATCAATATTTCCATTTTCTCGTATTGTCACGAGAACGAGAGACTAAAGGGAAGAATAGAAGTATTTTAATAGGAACGTAGTTTCTTAACACTAGGTTCCCAAGTTCCCGCTGTCTACCTAAGTGAATAAAGCGTAAAGCTGAAAAAAAGCTTAGGCAAGACAAATGAGGACAAAAATAAGATAAATGCCAACGTGTCCAAAGTATGCACAAAGGTTTGACCTTGCCCTGTATCCTCACATTGTTAATGGCTGTAATACTACTTGTATATATATTTTGAATACTAGCGACCCGCTCGTGGCTTCGTCCGCTTAAATTATACAATTTATTTACTAATCTCATTTATTTTGTTGTTCCAATAATATTACTTTTAATAATTTATACAGATTAGTTTAATGTATAGATAATACATAGGAAACTAAATATTTTATCTAAATTAATAAAAATAATGTAGAAATATTTTGGAACTAAATGATGAAGGAAAGTTGCCAAAATATAATAGTGGGATTGCATTTAATTTTGGTTAGCAGTTTTTGAGCTTACCGCGTACAAACGCACAAACTAACACACAAAGAGACAAAAAATTAAACACAAAAATAAAAAAATCTATCATGGGCCCTGTATTAAAAATTGGATATTTTTTTTTATTCTACTGCATAACAAACATAAGTTTGCGTTCGTATTTGCCTATTTTGTAAAAGAAAAGTTAAAAAAATCCCTTTTGAAGGATCATATACCTTATTTGTACTGAAACTTGTCCTTCCGTGCCAAATTTCATAATTTAGCGCCACGACCCCTACGGATTTGGATTACGTGGTAAATATCAGACACAATACAGTAAAAACGGCACATCATTTGGGCCGATATCTGTTGATTGCGTTGACTAAGAAGCTTGACTTTTTCCTGTGCTCCAAGGGACTGTTAAATATTTCATATTAATTTCAGCTCGATACCACTCTCTCCACGCACTCTCACAATAAATAGTCTTGACAAACGGACAGCAAAGTGATCCTGTAAGGTTTCTGTGTTTCTTTTCCTTTCAGGGTATGGAATTCTAAAAAAATATATAGGATTAAGGTTTTTATTCTTCTATTATGACTGATATGACTTGTCAAATATAAATATTCAAGGCCTATCAAGGTGCAGAGGCACAAGTGTGTTACTGTAAAAACAAATTATCCTCACTCGAGGAAATGAAATATTTAATATTTTCACTATCTTCGCTCTGGTATGAAGGCAAAGCGCGGTGTTGAGTTTCACCACGCAATGTCTCGAATTCAGTGGAAATTGGAAACCGAAATTAAGTATCTGAACACTAGGATCCAACGTTATTTCTGCCTACCCTGTCTTGTATGGGATCCAGCGTGAATTCAACTAAAAAAAATGTATTAGATGCAAAAAAATCATTTCGTACACCAAATGCTATTTTGAAAGCTTACTTTTCAATATAACAAAATTTAATACACGCCCGTGTAAGCTTTTACCAGACAAAGTAAGGGTTGATTTAATTTGGGCGTGGCTAAACGGAACGTTATACAGATTTTGTTCATTGATTTTATACAGAAGTCTTTGTGAATTATACGATTAATGAAAATTGTATGTAATTTTATTTGTACTAGTTGTGTATAAGGTATTTGGATCTTTGGGGCTCAATGTCTGACTGTTAACGAGATGCTGCCTTGTCAGATTCCCACTTGGTGCTATGAAATATTTTCATTTCCATGCTTTAGTAATAAACAGAATCCTGACGTTGAATTCCAGCAGCCGTTTTATAACGGAAAGTTCTTACTCAATTAATAAACCAAATCCCAGCCTTAAGTTCCATCACTATTTTCTTTTTACGGAAAGTTCAAAATAAACAAACATGTATACCGGTCATCAGATGGTAAATGATCACCGCTACCCTCAGATACATGCTAGTTTTAAAAATGGAATTAAATGTGTTATTAAAAGTACCCATGTCGTATCGATCTGGAATCAATGACGAGTGTTACCTGTACTATAGTTGCGGCATTCTCCTGACAAATAGGTAGAATGTAGCGACCGGATACACCAATGTACGGGATACAGCGTAAGATTATAAAAGCTCAAAAAAGCTATCAGACATGCTGTAAAAAGCGCTATCAGACAAGATTAATTTACTAAGTAAGTAACTATTAGCAGTTCCTACGTGTAATACAAAATATGCCTCTAATAATTTTGTTTCACGTAAATGAAAAAAATGTACTCAAGGTTTAATGATTTGGACATATTTAATTTAAATAAATTATTATTTTAAAAATTGTGTAATGAAACTTTTACAAATAATAATAATATGTTGTATATCGTATTAATTGGTTAGGTGAAGTGTATGTATACGTATATTTATTTGTATATGGGTGTATGTGTATTTGTTTATATGTTTCTTTTTTGTTAGTATATTATTGATTCCTTTTTTATGTTTTGTATTCTCATATATTGAGATGAGATATATGTATAATTAATCTGTAGAAAGAGGAACTTTAAGAGGACCTTTATCAATGTAATATGGCCCAAATTAGTGACTTTTAAAATTTTTGTGTTTGTCTGGCCGTTCGTTTGTATGTGCGTTTGTTAGCGCTTATCTCTACGTTTTACTATTATATTACGGCAACCTCTACTTTAGTGTTTGTTTTATTTAAATCAATGAATAAACAAAAAAGTTTTTAAAAGCTACAAACCAATTTAAAGTATTAATGTTAAGAAAGTTGCAACAAAAAAATTATTCATTTAGCTGAAATTTTAATTTTTAATGTATAGATATTATATTAAAAGTGTCATTAGTACAAGAAAATAAAATAAACCGGGGGCGAGTAGCTAGTAAATAAATAAATATGGAAGTTTGGTATACAGAGCCTTTATTTACCGTGGTATGGCTATTATTTTCTACCTTATCACCTCAATTAGGCACAATAATTTAATTATTCGCGTTATCGCCCAAAGAACGTGCTTTAAATACTTAGTCGGTAATATTTGTAAGGAGGGAAAAATGTATTTTATTAGTAGAGATAAACTTGTTTGTATTCTGTATATTTTTCTTCAAATTCATCTCTATTTTTTATAATTGAGTGGAGAAAGAGCAGCTTCCCGTTTGTTTTTCGAAATATTATATGTTCAGAAGCAGAGACTATCGTGTTTTGTTTCATACAACAGGGAGATAAAAAGATTTAATTTTCCTTAGTTCTATTTGAACCTACAAGCATTTTTCTAATCCAAACGTTGTTTCACTACATATCGATTATTGAAAGTATTTTTTCTCATTCTCAAGTTTCAGTATACTAGAGGGTACATTCTATTAATCATTTCTTAATTGTGGTTGCTCATAATTTATGTACCACTTGATTAATATTTACTGACTTTTGTTCGTTACAAATGAAAATAGCAAACACACTTTAATCTCGATATTAATAATAAATCTTTACCTCATCTATATTTATCTTCAAATAATCTTTAGACGTCTCAGTCAAATGAACTCAATGCTAAATTTTTAAAAATCAAACAAACTTATGTATTCAAATACTGAGACCTGTCGTTGGCACAACGGGAAACACGGGGGCACAAGCGTAAAGGTTCTGAGTTTAATCCAAGTTTAATAAATTAAGTAATTAATATCATTATTACATCGTACGCATGCCTCAAATTACACGTAAAATGGGGAACTGAACAGATTATCTTAACACTATAATCAGTAATCAGAATGTGGGTCCCACAGGGGTCTATTCTTAGTCTTTTTCTTTTTGCAACATGTACAAGTGATTTACCTTGTTTAGTTGAAAGGAACCATGAGATAGTATTGCTTGCAGATGATACTTAAAATGCAAGGAAGCCAAAAAGTATATGACGTTATAAATAATGCTCTCTAAAAATAATACATTGGCTTAGTGCTAATAACTTACTATAACTTACTATAGCTATAGTAAAAAACACAAAATGTGTAATATTCAGAACACCTAACACGAAAATTATGAAAGCCGATATACTCTTGAATTGTGAAGCCGTACAGTGTGTTAATTCTGCGATATTTCTCGGTATCACCAAATTGACTCCAAATTACAGTGGGGACTTCATATCTACCTCTGCAGCCGGTAAAAAAATCAGATTATTAACTGACGAGGAAACGGCTCACCTTGTTTATTTTAGCTACTTCCATAGTATTATTGGTTTACGGCATTTTAATTTTGGAAAGATGCCGGCCAGCCGGTATTATGTCAATCTTTGTCTTGCAGAAGCGAGCTATTAGCGCAACCTATAACTTAGGCCCTAAGGATTCTTTAACGGAAACGCTTAAAGAAATAAATATACTGACCGTTGACCGAACTCAATACATTTTTGAAGATGTTATATATGTTAAGAAAAATATTTGTAAATTTACTAAAATCGGTGATATATATAATATGAATATAAATAACTCGATTGCATCGATTCCGTAGTTTTTTAATGGGACAGAGTGTACGCTTTTACGATGGGGTCCCAGAAAACGCCCGAGAATTTTCTATTTCACAATTAAAAACTTCTGAAAAGACGTTTGTGTGTTAATGGTTATTACCAAATTAATTTTATAAACGATAGCACGTCTTGGAAATAAAATACTCGCTCCAGGCTATTTCAAAAGCATCATTGTCACTTACAATAATATGATGTAAGGTTTTGATAAAGAAAAACAAGTCCCGTTAAGTTTCTTTCTCTTGTTCCTGTCAGATCTGAGATAGTAACTTTTATGAACTGGTGGTAATTTGTTTGACGTTCTGAATAAAATGTTTGAATTTGAATTCGAATTTGACTAGGTTCATATATTTCTTCCGCCTACACTACTTTATGTGAAATACACAGCGAAGCTAAAAAACACTCTACGATGCTTCTACTAGCGCCATCCATGGTTTCCACGATTTAGTCACACCGAAAGAAACAAAACGTAAGCCTTATAAGATCATTTTGTTGCCGTCTGTCTGTCAGTCAAGATCATTTATCTTGAGATATATGCAAATTAGGAAAAAAATCGAAAAATGGAAATATTTTATACAAGCTTAAGATTGTAGTGTGTTTTATAAACAGGATTCTAACACCTAAGTTAACATAAGTTTGAAACTTTATTAATTGTAGTTTCCGTTATACTAATCATCGTCATCAATTTTGTAATGGGTACGAAACTTTTACTGGGCAAATCCGACTCGCATTTTGCCAGTTTTTGTAACTGTTATTGTTACAGACGTCACGTTATGAACCCTTTTTTTATCACTGAGAAAAGCCATTACGCACACGATCCGTGCCTACGTTTATGCAGAAATGTGGAATTCACCAGTCAATCCTATCCCACCCACTAAAACCAAGCCGGGGACCCCATGCCTACATCACCGGATTTGGGCTTCGTCCACTCTCCTTCTGACGCGCGCGATTTCCCACGATGGTTTTCGTTTCGCGACCAATTATGTGATGGATTGCGTGTGCTGTAGAAAGAAATTCCAAGCACTCCCAAGACGGATCATTTGCCAAGAGACCTGCTACCATCCACTAAGCTGTACGGTAACCCCAAAATGCTCTCACTGCTATGGCCCGTTGCGCTCAACGCAATTGGGTCTTATTGCTAGCAGTGAGAAAATCCGTCTAAACAGGGGTACTATACAGAGATATACCATAAAGCTGCCGACACGGAAAATCTGATCCTCTGACAGTCGGCAGTAGTCTGCCAGGGCCCCGGCGGCGTTAAACTTATCATTAAATCCAACTTGAACTGCTGAACTTTATGATGAAATTATTTAAGACTTAAGTTGTTTATTATTATTTTTAATATAAAGCGTCGATTTCAACAGTGAACGTAATTGTAAACAAGCACACACACACCGCGCGTTTCTTGCATTCATAGATACATGTACACAATTTCTATTAGTTCTATTTCTTTGGATTCTTTTTTCACTTCAGGCAGACGGAACTAGTGACTTGAGTATCTAGTGTTAAGACAATCTGTTCTTTTCCCCACTTTCCGTTGAATTCGAGGCATTACGAGTTGAGTGGTGGAATTAAACGCGGTGCTTTGCTATTGATACCAGAAGGAAGAAATGAAAATATTAAATATTTTATTTCTAAATATTAATTTCTTCGAGTGGGGATCGAACCCACTACCTGTCGTTTACAACCTGTCGTTTGCGCCACAAGCGTATGTCTCAAATGGATTCCTATACAAGAGTATCTTAACAATGAAAAAAAAATAAACTTTAATTTAGAACTCCATACATTTTCTAGCATTGAATAGTTTCATCGGTATGTATGTACAATATATGTACATACTTTAAGACTAAGCTACGATAGACCTTACGTTTAGAACTTTTGCTTGTTTAAAGGTATTTTGATAGAACAAAAACTTCTAGATGGAATGGCTATTGTATTGTATAGCTTTTTACGTTTTTTTTTACATTTTACCTGTTCGTGTCATGTTGGGTAACTGGAAATTACGCTGGAGTATCATAACATTAGGTTCACAGGTTGAAAAATATAATCTGAAGGTTGCTATTATTATTTTTCATTCATTGTTAGTCTCTACTTATAACAAATCTGTAAGTGATCACTGCTTGCTTTATATATATATATATATATATATATATATATATATATATATATATATATATATATATATATATATATATATATATATATATATATATATATATATATATATATATATATATATATATATA
>DWMZ01005462.1:0-10930 GCA_018249855.1 Eueides tales michaeli | reverse complement strand
CAATTTAAAAAATCCTCTGATAAAATGAAAATGAAAGTATAATAAATTGTGAAACAGGATTCATTTGAGTTAAAAATTGACAATGACTTAAATAATTGAGGCCTGTCATCGAACCCAGAACCTGTCGGTTACAGGCACAAGCGTGTGGCTGTAACCGATAGATTCTGGGTTCGATCCCTACTCGAGGAAATGAAATATATTTTCAATAATATTTTCAATTTAAATATTTAATGTTTCATTTCTTCGCTCCGGTAATAAGGCAAAGCGCGGCGTTGAGTTCCGCCACTCAACACGCAATGTGGGGAAGTGTGTTAATATGAAGAAAGTTAACACTTAACACTAGTGAATATATAATGTCTCAAAGGTTAAGTTGGAGTGCATCTTGCCCAGTTATAAGCGAGATAATCCGAGAAATTGAAACTTCATTTTTTACTACTAGTACTTAGCTCACATCTTTCGGCTTATTCATATAAAGATACAAGCTAAATCTCTTTAAATCTCTCTAAAAATATATAATTTTTAAATTTTTGGAACTAAATATATAAAAAATTATACGTTAAAATGTTTTTGATATTAATTCCAATACATTTTAATTACATCATCTAAGAACACATTTCTTACATGACATGATTTATTTCTATAATTTATACATGGCGTATGCAAAGGATACGGTCGATTAGAGTACGAAAAAGCCTTATAAATAAAGTATGTTAATGATAATCTACGGAAAATATCACTACAATATGGTTCAGTGGTAAAGGATTGTGGCACATGTTTGTAAATACAAATGTTTATACTTGGGGCCATAGATTGTGAGTTCAATTACTACTTGGGGATATAAAATATTTTTTTTTCTTTCGCTCTGGTAGCAGCACCGCAGCGTTGAGTTCCGACAATTCAGAGAGAGACAAAAGACACATTCTCAATAGGAGAAAAAAAAAAAAAAAAAAAAAAATATATATATATATATATATATATATATATATATATATATATATATATATATATATATATATATCATGAAAATTATGCATTTACGCATTCTAACAACTTCACAAAAAAAAGTTTTAACAACTAGCACTAGACGTATACCATACAATATCCAAGTATGGACGCAATAAAATAATATTAAACTATCTCACATAGCAACCGCCCTTACACATGCCTGAGGTTAGTACTGTAATCTGTGACCTAGGATGTCTATGTCGAACCCAGCCCTGTGATCTAGATCGATTTGTAATATCCATTTAGGTATAAAAGGTGCGCATGCGCATTGATTGGTCATACTGCATTTTTACTTCGGTAGCAACGGCCAACATGCGTTCCCTCGTGAGTAATGCTTTTATAAAATATACCTGTGCTTATTAATTTATTAACTTAATTTATTATTATTCTCATTACATATATGTTATAAAATATTATTTTGTATAGAAGAATAAAAAAAAATATATTTTTTATTTCATAAAAAAAGGGAGGTTCCCTGGCGGGTTACATGGCACCTACGCCTAGCCATAGAGATAAGACACTCCGTTCCCCAAAGTGAAGCGAAGCAATTTTGTCATGTTGCGTGTTGAATTGTGGAATTCAACGCCATATTATCTGCCAAAAAGGGAAAATGAAAATAAATTTAATATAATAACTAACTCGACTGAGAATCGAACCCACAACTGTCACACTTACTATTAGACCTATAAATATTCTGTATGTCATAAGGAAGTATCTTCCAAAAACGTTACGATGCTCTAAAACATAAAGAATAGTACATATGCGTTTATTAAGCTATTGAAATTATATTTTCTTAATTTTTTTTGCATATTTTAGCCTAACTTCTAAATTATATATCTGGAGGCCTAAATCCAAAGAGAATATATACTAGTTTTTATGACCATTATCATTTTCTAAATCTTTTTTTGTAAGATACCGATACCCTTCTCATTATTTGTGTAAACGATTTCTGTAAGTCCATTTTTTCTTATTTCAACCAAATCCAGTTGTATAAATCAATCAACTTTCAATGGATATATATTATTTAATAATATAATAAAGATAATGCAATTAAAGCTAGAATAGAGGCCCATAATACACAGAAGGTTGTCGTTGGCTCGTCTGTTTAAGAAATGGATATCAATTTTACATTAACACTTATTATTAACAAGAACAATTATATAGTACAAGTACGTTTGCAAGAACTATAAAAACAAAGAAATTCCAAATGCCTAGCTTTTATAAGCTAACGCTTGAAAATTATTAATATCAACTATTGAGATAATTAGCACACACTTACGATACTAGGCCCTCCTCAGGTTGCCCTAGCTCTACCATTTTTAAATATCTTCGTCCATGTCACAATGATATCACAAACTCATCACTAATACTAAAAATTATTAATAATTATATAGAATAGAGAAGAAGATGAGATACTCAACTCATAATGTGCTTCATCGTTCTCAAATATTTTACCAAATTTAAAAACTTACGCTACTCTCGATATTTACATATGCCTCAAATGCCAAATTCTTGTTTTTCAGGAGCGACAATGGTAGCATAAAAAAACTCGTGCTATCTTTGTACATTATAGACCCCATAAATCCCCCATAAAGCTTGGACTATATCTATTATATAATACATAAGTAGATTGTTTCTTTTATCAGGTTCTCTTCGCCCTATTCTCGTTGGCTGCGGCCAAGCCCGCGCCCGGCTTACTTGGTGGATGGGATGGCGGTGTAAGTATATTTTTTATGTATATATATTTCAGTTTCACACTATATATAGTATGCGACAGGGTAGGCACAGGTAGGGAACCTGGGAACCCAGTGTTAAACCACTCGGTTCCCAACTTTCCACTGAATTGCGCGATTGAACTCAATTCCACGCTTGTTACCAGAGCAAAGAAATGAAAATATTAAATACTTCTTTTCCTAGAGTAATGATCGACTGCAGGACAGGCCTCTAAAATTAGTTTTTTTATGCTTTTTGAGTTAAATACTTGTGTGCACACAATTTCTAAAAAAAACTCCATAAAAGTGAAATACACGTCCTTTTAGCGTGTAATGTATATATAATGTAAAGATGACTTCGTAAAGATTATAACCATATTGTTTACCAAAATGATTACTGTACAAGACATTGCTATTTATATAAGTAGAATTAAAATAAATATTATTGTATACTCGCGACCCGATCGCAGCTTTGCTATCTTATATTACACTCAATACATCTCAATCACTTTCATGTTGTAATAAAATTACATGTCTATAGATTGACAACTAAAATTTTAGCCACAAGAATTTCTGAAAAAAAAATTGTAACAATTTTGTCGACAAAACTTACACACACTCGACATCACTTTTTTATTTTCGCACTTTTTTATAAAACACTAAATATTAAAGGATATACGAATATAATAGTAAAAACTCCGTTTTAATCTAGTTAGACGTTTCTGATATTAGTGTGTGCGCACAGACATAATATGATAATATCTATCTAATACCATATAATAGAATTCGCAACGTCATTTACATGGTCTTTTTCCGTTATTAAAAAAAATAACATTTTTTTTATGCAATTACAGCTAGGCATTGGGCACGGCTCCATTGCTGTAGAGCACGCGCCAATAATCCAGGCCGCGCCGGTGATCCATGCTGCGCCCGTCGTACACGCAGCACCCGTTGCTATCGCTAAAGCTGCTACCAGCTACTCGTCCTTCCAGAGGGTAAGAACATCTTGTTTTCACGCTGTATGTTGTAAGCAGACGGAATCTAGTGTTAAGATACTCTTCTTTTCTTGTTTCAACTTGAGACATTACGTGTTGTGTAGTGCAACATAACATCGCAATTCATCTTGGATTTCAACTCATTTGCTTGGATATCATTTTTTTTTCGTTTTCACGCTGTTCCCTCACAGGACAGGTAAGAGGAACTTGGGAGCCTAGTGTTAAGACACGTGCTGTTCCCACTTTCCGCCGAATTTGAGACATTGCGTGCTGAGTGGCCCAAAATTAAAAATATCAAACATAATAATATCTTTGATTTTCGCGATTGTTACACATTTTAAATGAAACACTTTTAACCGGATTAATCGCGTATATTGATTTTTATACATTTTTGGAAACCCGACGTTTCGAACACTCTACAGTAGTCCGTGGTCACGGGTAGACTGAGTCTATCCGTGACCACGGGACCACTACCGGTTAAAAGTGTTTCATTTAAAATGAATATCAAACATTTCATTTTCTCGATTGGGGATCAAACATCCTGTCGCGTTTCCAGTCACACGCTTATGCCCTTACACCACGACAAGCCTTAGGGTATAATTATGGTTATCATAATAATTTGTAGTCGAAATTGGCGGAAAAGTAAGGCTGGATTGTCTCAACACTGGACTGTCTCTAGCATGGTGAAGGCGAAAAATGTGAAGATTTTAAATGTATCAGATATAATTATTTATTTTATTTAGAGAAAGATCTTTCTCTAACATTCACCAGTTATTCCATAAAACTGTTATTTACTACCAAAACTTATATTGTTCTAATTGATACTTTATATGTAGTATATATTAACAAAAGCCATACTAATTTCTACAGGTTATCCATCCAGTCCAACACGTTGTGGCCCAACCCGTGGTCCATGCCGCGCCCGTCGTTCACGCTGCCCCTGTGGTCCAAGCTGTGGCCCAACCCATCCTGAGTCATGGCATCGGCTTGGGCCATGGCATCGGTCTGGGCCATGGCATCGGTCTGGACCAAGGCATCGGTCTGGGTCATGGCTGGTAGTTAACTTAAATATAATTAATTAATGTTCGTTAGCGCGTTGAGATCATGCCCGATTTGTCGGGGTGGTGCAAATAAATATTTATATCAGTATTTGTAATCTGTTTGTTTTATTTGGATGTTGGTGTCTTCGTTAAATTTTTCTTTGATATATTTATTTATATATTGTTTATTTTTAATAAATAATATATTAAATATTATATCAAAAAACTTGCGGCACATTACTTATCCATGAAAATATATTAAAAATTAAGTAACAAAAAAAATATTTACATAAAAAATTATATACGTTAATTAAGTTAAGTACATATAGCTTACGAAAATTTACACTTTAAATCTATATCATAATTAAACAGTAAAAAAATCGGGTCGTACAGACCTGATTGAATCTATTTAGGAAAAAATAATGTAGAGGGGTTTAAACAATGTCGGGGGGCATCCCATACGATGAGGCCATAATAAGCTTATTCATGGCCGTAGATAGAAAAACTAAAACTATCAATCAATACAAGAATTATAACTATCAATCAATACAATACAAGAGCTTGGTAGTTGTTATTAAAAGTTGTGGAAGATCTACTTCTTGAAGAGAATAGTCAGAAATACTCGGGTTCCTAAAATATTTGATGAAGTGGCCAGCTCCGAGATGGAATTTTTTTATTCAGTATTTGAAAACATTCGTAACATACCTACCCCAGAAAAAAAATAGTTATGTGAACGCGCTATTTTGATCCCTAAAAATAATAAATCTGATACAATAAATGATAAAAAAAATTGAAGGTAAAAAAAATGATAAAAAAAATGCAGAATTTCTTGAGTCACAGGTAGATATAGTGGTATATCCTTCCTTTGATGAGGTAGTGAATGAAAATGACACAACGAATTATCCACTTGAGTTTGTCAATTTATTAACAGCTAACCATAGCCTGCTCTTAAATTAACACTTAAGGTTGATATTCGGGAACTGGCGATAAAATTTAACTACGCCGAAATTATGTAACGGAACACCGACTTAAAGTCAGTATTGTAAAAAAAACGTTATTGAAGCGTAAACTCTCACTGGGTGTGATGCTGGTGAAATAATGTTGTTACCACGCATACCAACTTATACCCAACAATTTTCCGGTCCAATTTAGACGTACTCAGTTCCCTGTGAGAACATGCTTTGCGATGACAATCAATAAGTGACAGGTATAAGTACTGAAAGCCGCTAGTATCGACTTAAGGACTGGTTTATTTACCCATGAACAACTTTATGTTGCTTTTTCGCGGATCAGTTATGCTTCAGTTCTGTATATATTGGCTTCTGAAAGAAAAACTTCCAACATATTGTACAAATAAATATTTTATTTCCGCGGCCCATTTTAAAATATTCACTAAAGTAACTCTAGAACTAAATAACTATATATGCTAAACATTACTTTAAGGCTCATGCTAATATAACTGCGGGCAGCAACTAAATCTTTAAATAATGTCTCTCGAGGTTGTAACCTCAGACTATTAAAAATCTAAACGTTTTCAAGCCTCTACAGTCAAAACCGTCTAAACGGACGCTACAGGAAGATATGTCTTGATATACGAGTATACATGATCAATAATCAGATTTGACATTAAATTTTACAATCAGTAATGTCATCTTAGTAAAACTCTAATACAAAGACTACTATTAAATAACATATGCAATAATAAATAACATATCAATAATATAATATACATTTTGTCATGTATATATAAGAAGAAGAATTAAGGTGTTGAAAGCAGTTAAAAGTCAGGTGATATTCATAGAATAAATCGAGTATTACGCGGACGAAGCCGCAGGCAGCAGCTAGTACAGAATAAAATCACTTACATATATTATATGTGATATGATATATTATGATATGATTTATTTACTTATAATAATAATAACTAAATAATAATAATATATATATTTGCTCCAAATTTTTCTAATTAAGGTTACCCCACACATGTGATTTACATTCACGTGGGGTGATTACTATAATTATATGACAGATATCGTAGTTGACAAGTTTTCTTTGACCAGTAAAGTAAACTATGTCAGTGGATTATATTTAATAATTCAATAAAATTCTATACGAGTAAAATATATCGATTACTTTAGTGATGGCTTTGACGATTGTGTATAATTTGAATGATTTTCTTTTAGTTTCACGTTGTATTCCGCACATGACAGGGTAGGTTAAACCACTTAGGTATCTAGTGTTTAAACACTCCGTCCCGTTCCCAATATTTTCGGCGAATTTGAGGCGCAGCGTGTTGAGTGGTTAAACTCAACGCCGCGCTTTGCCTTGTTATCAGACCAAAGAATGAAAATATTGAATATTTCATTTGCTCTAGTAGGGATTGAACCCACAATACGCTTAATTTTCAGAAAATTCATGTGAAACTTTTATACTGAAAAAATGAAAATAATTCCTTCCCCAAGAATTGAAACCAATCGGCAGGAACAATAGGTTTTGGGTATGATCCCCACACGAAAAAATTAAACACTTGGTATTTTCATTTCCTCGCTCTGGTAACAAGGGCGTTGTGTTCCACCACATACGCAATGCCTTAAATTCAGCAGAAAGTTAAAATTTTTTGTGGCATAATGGGAACGGAGTGCCGTAATATTAGGTTTTTAAGTTTTCTCTGCCTTTCCTGGCGTGTGCAGATTTCATGGTGACGCTAAAAAAAATGGAGTATGTGTAGTACGTACGTAAAATCAAAAGTAGGTCTAATCAAATAGGTTTATATCAGATATATCCTCAATTAGGTCAAAAGCACCATAAAAGTTTTACAATGACTCGCCTACCAGCAGATAACTTATCTACGTGACGTTGTAAAGCCTGGCCTAATTTTGTATAGCAAAGAAAATATATTCGTTGTATATATACAAATACAAATGTAAACAAAGAAATATTTATGCTTATTTCCACTCCATTAAAAAACAAGAAGTACATAATTATGATTAAAAAAATACACAGATAATTAACGTGCGAATTTGAAATAATTTTATTTTTTTGACGTCGATATATATTTAGCTCTACACCAAGTACGATTTCTGAAATCACGCGCAAATGTAAGCCGAGAGAGAGGCTTCGATCGTAAATCATAGTATTGTATTGTTGAATCGATAACGTTGCACATCCCTAGCTGTCGCGTGCGGAACACTGTCCTGTAGCTGACTCTGACAGTAGAGTCACCATAATGCTTACATGAAATAGGTAAATATTTATTATTTATTACATATCGGCCTGTCGTGGCGCAGCAGCACAACCGCGTGACTGTAGCCGACAGGTTCTGGGCTCGATCCGCATTAATTTTTCATTTTCTTCGCTCTGATAATAAAGCAAAAGTGCAGAGTTGAATTCCACCACTCAACATGCAGTTCTTTAAATCCGGCGGAAAGTGGGGAACTGAAGTGGAACGGAGTATCTTAACACTATATTACTGTGTTTATGATCTTGTAGATTTCGGAATACATTTTTCATGTTATTAAAAATCTAAAGTACATACTAATTTAAATAAGCAGGTATACAAATGGCATATAGCATTAAATTAATTTATAACTATATGTCAACCCTAAATTTAAACGAAATCGTACATTTAATAAATATTATCATTATTAAATTATATAAATACATATAATTGAAATAAAATAATAATATATACATACATTAATTATTATAAGAAATAACTTGACGTTTGAATGTTACCTATAAAATATAATAATATACACATTCACAACAAAATTTAATCTTATATATTCTCAGGATTAATATACTCACACATAACTACACCTACCCTAGTTTTATAAACCAAAGTCCACAAAAGGCATTTCATTATGGTAACATTACAGCAGCTACAAACGTTTTAGTGTTTCATAGCAAGCTTTCAGTAAGTCAAATACCTTGAAACCGTGTAGAAAGCTCAACGCTCATTGAGTATATATGTAATGTATGACAGGATAGTGTTTGAAGCCGTAGTGTCTTAAGCCGTAGTGACTTAAGCCATAGTGATTCTAGTGACATAATGAATGCGTGGTCAGAAGACGAAGGTGACACTATGGGGCCTACGGTCACTCGTGAGTTTCAATTTATTTCTAAATAATAGGTATTTTACTTATGAAAATCTAAAGATATCTTGTGCTGATATACTTAGTAATGTAGACTTATTTTATAATGTTTGTAGAAAGACATGAAGATGCAAACAGACTTTTTCAAAATCAAAATTCTGTACCTTAACTTACTGTTGTACTGTCTTTTATCGTCGTCGAGTTCTGTATTTTTTTTTATAGAAATATAAAAAGAATAACTACTTTTATATGCGATTTTTTAAACCGGATTTATTTAATTATATTTTAATATTGTTCGAGACGTCGAGTTGCGGAAAATTTGTATGTTTACTTTATGAAAAATAATAAATTATAGAATCACAATATAATCATGTTAACTGTGAAGTGTCTTCCTATAACTCCCACGTTTGTCAGAGACCCTATTAAGCTTTTCGCTTTCGCTTTTGACTAAAGCAAAGATAATTGGTAAACTTAAAATAAAATTAACTTAACACATTCCATTATTTTTGTAAAATGACTATTTTAAAATTATATAAAAAAGAGATTTTTATAAACGACATTTTTTGAGTTTATCACGTCTTTCATTTTAATTCTGTGAAAATAGTATCCTTACCAAATGAAACAAATGAAAATTAACTTAAGGACAATACTGAAACAGGAATCGAACCTCCACCAACCATCCATAAGTCAAGTATGTTTAAATCGACGATTTCGAAGTTTCACTTTTCTACCAAAAGTCTTTACGAATTACAAATTTTCTGAGTTTCAGGTTTAACATCGATCTAATATTATCTGAGGTCAGTCACCGCAACAGCAATTATGTAGCGATTAGGATCAAACCCTCGTTTCTAAAGACTGAATGTAGTAAAATATGCTTGGTGTTCATTACAATGTTGATACAGCACGGCTTAACATATTTGTGATAAAAGCTATAGAGAGTTGGTTTTAAGGAACAGAAGGAAGGGAACCCGATACCTAGTGTTGAGATATCCTTTTCTAGAATATCCACAGGGAATTTAATCGTGTGACTGTAACCGCGTTATGGATCAATCGATCTCCACTCTAAATAAAAAATGAATATACATATCAGTTCAGTTTCGCAACTTAACACGCAATGGCTCTAGTTATCGATGGAAAATAAAGAGCGGAAGTGCTTTAATGGGAGTGTCTTAACACTAGGCTCCCATGTAAAGCTAAAACAAAGATACAAAAATTTTGATAGCTTAAATTTCAAGATCAAAGTACTTTTTCAGGAACAGCAAGTGCTAATTCCATAACACCACCGTTGAAAAACGGCAATGATTTACGTCAATCTGGATATTTAATTGACGTCGGCTCCAGAACAGCTAGGTACGATGAAAATAAAATTTATAATCTGATAATATACATAAAGATCACTTCGTTCTCTTGTTGTAAAATAAGTAGTTGTAGAGACATTAGTAATGTTAGACAGTGATACATACGCGCTTTGTCTACGCATGTACAATCAGGCTTTTCCAAATGACAAAAGGACGCAATAAATTAAATAATTTTCATAACAATTCATTTATTTTAATAAAAGCTTTAAAATCTTAAATTTAGAAACTTATAAAAATTTGAATGAAGCTGGATTCGAACCCTCGGTTTCTTAGAAACCGTCCAAGCGCTCGTTTTTAATTTTTTCTTTCCTTAGTGTGGAGTAACACTTTAAAAATAGTAAAAAAAGCTTTAAAAATAAATTACACTAAATAAATATATTTTATGTTTCAGATTTAGGAGAAAACATAAAAATAATATTTCGTACATACTTTTATTAATATTTCTAATAACATTATTAATTTTAGCTATAACAATGACAGTATTATGTAAGTTGTAAATGTTAATATGCTTAGTAGAAGAACACAGTTTATTTTTTAATTCACGCAAAATTCTTTAGAATTGAACACTAGGTCTATATATTGCCTAAGCCTCAATCATTATCATTCCTGAAGACTTTAGGATTCTCATGACTTCAGGATACTCCCATATTTTGTACATTAGCTTTTGGTTGATGATTCCTTCTACAAGCACATAATCCTGCACAATATTGTTATTTCTATTATCAA
>DWMZ01005461.1:0-10932 GCA_018249855.1 Eueides tales michaeli | reverse complement strand
AAGAATGGCGTATATTTAAAAAAGAATACTCCATATGATTTACGAACGCGTTATAATATTATGTGACTTCGGCTGTTCCTTTGGGACTTCTATGGAAATACGACACAAATCAATACATGCGGGTTGGGAATGATAATATTAAGAAATGTTTTATTGTAAATATTTTATTATGGTGGTACAGAGACCGGCTGAAAACCTATTGGTTTTAAGTTCGATTCCAACTAATTTCATTCCATACAACATGCATAATGATTACAATTAAAACAATAAATTACAACAAATAAATTAAAAAAATAAATTAATTAATAAGCATTTATTTGGTAACATGAATTAATCTAATTTTAATTTATTAGTTTGACGTGGGACGTATGAATCAACTTCGGGTAAAAGCCTCCTCCAAGGACTTCCGTCGTTCTTTGTCTCTAACCAAAGTCAGCCAATTATCTCGCGCTGTTGTGTCAATTCGTTTGTCCATTTAGCACATGGGCGGCCTCTCGCTCTTCTGCCTCTAGATCCTTGTCATTTCACTGCCCTGATGGTCCACCTGTCATCGATGGCCCGATAGGCCACGTGACTTACCCATCTCCATTTCATTTGTAGTGAAAAATTTAATGCGTCAATTAATTTAGTTCTTTTGCGAATGTGTTTGTTTTTCATCTTGTATTTTAATGTTATACCTAACAAGCTTCTTTCCATTTTTCTTTGGGTTGTTTGAATTTTTGTTTTGTTTTTAAATCGAATGTCCAAGTTTTGAGAGTTGTAGTTAAGACATTGTAGGATTTCTGAATCCATAATTATTTTCTTAATTGACGTCGAGAGTTGTGATTTAAACATTTCTTTCTGAGCCCAGTATTTCTTCCACGTTATTGCTATTCTTCTATCTATTTATTTAATATTAGTATTTTTCTGAAAGAAAGCTGTTTGCCCAAGTAGATGTAACTTTCTCCAAACTGTAGAGGGTTGTTATGCACCAAGATGGTTGCGGTTTCGTAGTTAATCATTACTTTAGTCTTGTCCAAATTCATTTCGAGACCAACTTTGAAGCTAGCACCGTATAGATCGTTAATTATAACTTTTAACTGCGCAGGATTCTCTGATAGCAGCACTATGTCGTCACCGAAACGTAGACGGCTTAGATATTCGCCGTTTATGTTTATTCCTTTCTTAGAGCATTATAAGCTTTTCGATATACTCATATGTTGTAGTACAGTTATGAATATTTTTGGTGAGAGTGGATCACCATGTTTCACGCTTTTACCTACATCGATTTTGGAACCGGTTCGATCTAACTTTACTCTACTTGTGCTGTTTGCGTATAAATATTTCAAAATTCAAATTCAAATATTTTTATTCGAAATAAGAAGTTATAAGCTTCGTTTTTTGAACGTCAAAAAATATACCACCAGTTCACTAAACCTGAGAAGAACCGCCGAAAAAAACTCAGATTTTGCTAAACTCATGAATATTTTTCTTAACATACATAATATTTTCAAAAATGTATTGCGATGCAACGGTCACAATATTAATTTCTTTAAATTTTTCCCTTAAAGAGTCTTTAGGGCCTAATTTATAGACTGCACGAATAGCTTACTTCTGCAAGACAAGATGTTCACCTACATATTTATGTTTTATATTTGTTGTTCCTTAAACTTTCCAAATACTATTGAGAGAAATTGTGTCAAAAGCTTTTTTTATAATCGATGAATGCTACATATAAGGTCTGCGGAATTCTATATATTTTTCGATTACGTGGTCTAGTACTTGGATGTGATCGTGCGTGCTGAAACCAGATCTAAAGCCGGCTTGTTCTATCGGCTGGTGGGCGTTGATCTCTGCGGATATTCTTGCGAGCAGACAAGAGGCAAACAGTTTGTAAAAGACATGACATGAGACTAATTGGGCGATAATTTCCAATATCCATTGGATCGCTTTTTTTGTACAGCAAAATTATTTCAGATTCCGTCCAGGAAACCAGCACTTCCGTCCATTTGAGCTTAGCGATTTGTGTTAAGATTTCAGTTTCAGTACATTCAGGAGTTGGCGATGTATCTTTGGTTTTATTGATCTGTTTCTTCTGATCTATATGATTCGGTTGGCTGTAGAGTTTTGCGTAAAATCCTGTAGCAATATTTATACTATCGATCCAGGTTTTAGCTGTGGTAGAGCTGGAATGGAGAGATAGAATCCAATTTTTTGATTTGTACATTTCTCTGAAAGCTTTTTGCTGACCTAGATTTTTCAATATGTCTTTTTAAAGTCTCTAGTCTGTATATATTATAGCATCTCTTTATTTCTTTGTTAGTAGTTTTATAGAGCTGTTTCAATTTTTCTTTATCGGTTTTATTTAATTTTCTTTTGTTACGTAACTCGTTCTTTCCTTAGCTCTAGTGGTTTTTCTGATAATATAATGTATTTTTGCTTCTTTTAATGTTTTTAAACTATTTAATAAAGACTTATCTATTTTCTGGTAGTACTCATATGCTTTGTGGACGGTGTCCGTTGATATAGGTTCATGTATATCTTTTTAGATTGTCAAGGTAAGTCTTGCTCTTTCAATGTTTTCAAAATAATTTTCGGGTTACAAAAGTTGCGTTGCTACATTCCAGTTTAAGTTAGCTTGCAGCATTCTGTGGTCTGAGCGGAAAGAGAGTGCTGCCACCAATTCGTACTTTGAAATTAGGTTTGGTTTCGTTGTACTGATATAATTGATCACGTTTTTTGTATCTTTATCTGGAGATATCCATGTCCATCTCTTACGAGCCTCCAAATTAAGCATAGTCTTTATGGTTTTTTTAAATTATATTAATAGGCATAAAGAATGAATCTCTCTCCACGAATACTTTTATTTCCGTTTCCATATGGCCCAGTGACTGCGTGTTTATGTAGTTTCGGTTTCCCTATTTGTGTGTTGTAGTCTTCCATGGCGATTAGGTACTCAGTCGAGGTAGAGTCGTGGGCTTTAGCTAGATCTTCATAGAATGCATCGATATTTTCTTGCGATAAGCCTTCAGTAGGTGCATGTGTCTGTATAATGGTAATGACAGACTCTCCATAATAACGCAAACTAAACAACTAGAACAAAACTAAATTTAATAATATATTATAAATTGAACCCATTACCATCATAGAGACACTACCACTGCGTTATGTTTAAATGTCCCTTATCAATATGAAGTATCTATACTAATTTTATAGAGCTGACATCTTATTTGTTTGAACTTATAAGTCTTGAACTTCGAACTTGTAGTTACTGACCACTGGTTTAAACAAAATTAATCTCTTGGTGTATATTTTCTAACTTCACTTTAAAATAGACAAAAGAAACTTGGGAACGACAGAAAGACACTCTGTTACCATAAAGACACTTAAGTTCCTCAGTTTTTACCAAATTCTTATTGTTACATGTGTATAATGCATTTGTTATGGAAAGCTGTACACTAAAGATATTAAATAACATTAATCATTTTGATAAAAGTCTTTATATCGGCAGGTATACAAAAATTTAGTTATTTTGTGTAAATAAAATGAAACTTATTGAGATCCGCCAAAACGCAGGAGTTCAAGTATGTGACTGTAAACATCACAGGTTATGGGTTCGATCTCAACTTGAGGAAATAAAATATATAAAATTTTCAAACGAAATATTTCATATTACATTTTTTTGGTCTGTTATATCAAATTCGGTGGAAATGGGAAACGGAACGGAGTGTCTTAACACTAGGTTCTCAAGTCTAGTGTAGCTGTAATAATAAAATAAATCTAAATTACTGATGAAGATTGATTTATGTATAAAAATATATATTTACAGAATACGGTTATTAGTTATTTCAATATATATGGAAACTATTAATTGTTTTAAAACGAATTTCGATGAAAATTGTAGATACAGCGTAGAATTTATGCGGTCCATATTTCAACGTTATACAATGTACTGGAGTCAAATTTACATAACAATACTACAGCACTAGACTTCGCCCGTAACTATGCTTGCGATTTTAAAAATATTTGAATAAATTTTATTTAGAAGACGTATAAAAATTTGGAGCGATAACATCAATTTAGAGGTGCGGGTTCAAATTCCACTACCTAATTTTTTTGTATATGTTTCCCAAATAAGCATTTTTCTTTTTTGAATGTGTATTAACACTTTGGAAATAGGAAAAAAATTATACAATTTTTTTATCAAACACCAAGATGAAAGCTGTCCTTTTAATAAACTATAAGGATTGAGGCTATTATCATGGCAAAATTTATTTGACTTTGTCGGTTTTTTTCATAACTACAATGAACATCAGGATAAATGAAAACACAAATGTTCAATTCAACCCCCAGAAGACACATGCATTAAATAATAAAAAAACCTTATTTGTCGTGTCACCAGTTTTCGAACTTCCTCGTAAAGCCGCGCCCAGTGTTAGTATATTGGGCCTTAGCATTTCGAGTAACTGCTAGTATCGCGATAATATAGAAAGCAAGGCCAAGTTGGCCTATAAGAAACTGCGGGTAATGGTCAGAGCGAGAAAGTACCGATCAACCCTACAAAGGGCCCAGGTTCGGCTTCATATGTAGTACTCTCACTTTTGGAGTGGTGCACCCCAGTATCAGCATTAACTATTTGATTGCCAACAACGTAGAGCCGTGTCTACACTTTTCAAAAACGCTTTTCTTAAAGCCAAACCCAGCATCACTAAAATCGTTCGAATCGTTGGGGAACCCAATGATTTGTAAGAGACTTGACACTTTGGCCCTATGTAGATATGTCTTCTCGGGGAGTGTTCTGGGTAACTATTTGGTTTCTGCCGCTAAATGCAGTTACAAGCTTAGATATCATCTCACCATCTGGAGACGTGGACATCTTCTACGGCCGATTTCACAGGAACGAAAACACAGTATCTACGATACTGGAGGAAGGTCACATAAAAAGCATCAGGGCCCCCCGGAGGACATGTTTGAAGAGGTTGATGACAGTGGACGAGATGAAAGAGGTATGCCGAGACCGTTCGGCGCTCCGTTCTCTCTGCTTACCCCGCTAAGGATATAGCGTGAAACTAAGTACGTGTACGTGCCATAGCACAACAATGTATAAAGATCTTTGTTAAAGCTATAGTTGTAGGATTCTCGTATGAGCAAATAATTAATTTTAAAATTATTAATTTCCACCGTTGTCAATACCAAAGGTTACTTCTGATGATTTATTAAATCTATTGAATTTTAATCTTAACTAAAGGCATGAATAGACTACTCTTCTACTGTACACCATAAACACAGTGTCTCGACATCTATATGAGCATAAGTGTCTTTAATGATAAAATTTATTGTAACGTAAGAGACAGAGGCCTGTCGTGGCCCAGCGGCACAAACGTGTGACTGTAACCGATAGGTTCTGGGTTCGATCCCCAGTCGACGAAATGAAAAATATAATCTATTAAAATATTTAATGTTTCATTTTTTCGCTCTGGTAATAAGGTAAAGCGCGGCGTTGAGTTCCGCCACTCAACACGCAATGCCTCAAATTCGGCGGAAAGTGGTAAATGGAAGTGGAATGGAGTGTCTTAACACTAGGTTCCCGGGTTCCCTCTGCCTACCCTGCCTCTTGCGGGGTACAGCGTGAAGCTAAGAAAAAAAGAAATATATTATTTAAGTAATATCTTTTCAGCTTTATCTCTCTATAAGAGGGCAATATAAACTGACAGAGTCAGTTCCTAAGATTCCATTCTACGCTATCTGAGTAACGGAACTCAACGCCGCGTTTGTTATTGCTAAAACGAGGAAACGCTGAATAGAAATAATATTATGACATTTATTACTTTATTGAGGTCAGCATTGCACAGCGGTACAGAGTTCGTACAGAGTGCGGCAGAGAGAACGGACTGCCGAATGCTACGGTCTCGGCATACCTCTTTCGCCTCGTCCACTGTTATCAACCTCTTCATACATGTCCTCCGGGGGGCCCTCATGCTTTTTATGTGACCTTCCTCCAGTATCATAGATACTGTGTTTTCGAAAGTCAACCGAGGTCACATAGCTAGTAGAACCGATGGCCGTTGGGGCGGAAAGGTTCTCGAGTGGCGACAACGAACCGGACGACGCTCGGTGGGCAGGCCTCCTAACAGGTGGACCGACGATCTGGTCAAGATCGCGGGAAGCCGCCGGATGCGAGAGGCGCAAGACCGATCGTCGTGGAAATCCTTCGGGGAGGCCTATGTCCAGCAGTGGGCGTCGAACAGCTGAGACGACGACGACGACGACGACGACAGAGTTCGTAAATACAGCGAAGAATGAATTAATTTCCATATCATCACTCTAGACAAAGCACGGTGTTGAGTTCTGCCATTGAAAAACATAAGCTGTAGCTCAGAAAACAAGGTAACGGAGAGTCTTAACACTACCATTTACTCCTGGAATCACGTTGTATTCCACTATCAAACACACAGCTAAAGATCGACATAATTTTACATTAAATTTCCTCCACCCAAATTGAGTAAAAAGCCAATAAATACATAAATTGCGTATTAATCTTTAGTGCGGTGTTCCATTATACAGAACATACACTCATTTTCACTTACATGAAAAATAGTATTCGATAGGAAAGTATTTCGACGTAAATTGTACATTTTACTGAATTTATGCACTCATATATCAATAAGGCGCGACATACTGCACGCCTGAATAAATATTACTATAGTGAAATTGTTTTGATTTTTTTATCGTTTTTGCATCAAATATGTACTATTTTTTTTTTCTGTGTATCGCGCTGTATCTATAATTTATATATACTTGAGAAAAAACCGCGGCGTTCAGTTCCACCACCCAACACTGCCTTCTGAATTCGGCGCAAAGTAAGGGGCGGAAGTGTCTTTAGGGGAACGGAGTGTTTTAACACTAGTTTCCCAAGTTTTTACCTATGTAAGGGATACAGAGCGAAACTAGAAAAAGTAAAAAAAGATTAATCATAATTCCAGATTTTTAAACGAAGGAATCTGAAACTTTAAATGATTCACGAGTTTTTAAATAACACGCATAAAAACTAACTACAATTTCTTTTAGGACCGGTTGTGTGAAATTAAACGTTATAATATCTTAGAACTAAGTTTCCATTAAAACACTTCTGTTTCTTACATTCCATCGAATTCTGAACATTTCGTGTTAAGTTAAGTGGCGGAACTCAACGCTGCACTATACCTCAGTGCTAGAGTGAGAAAATTACAATTGTAAATATTTTCTTTCCTCGAGTGGAGAGTCGAACATCATACAAGATGATGACAAAAATAACACCTATTTCAAAGCTTTTTATTCACCCTATATTGATTATGATTTATATAGAAAAGAAATATCTATTTCCGGACATATGAAAATAGTTTCTATATAATAAATTCAATATATTTCGAATTTTCTTAGATTATATTTAAACATGAATACTAAATGTGCACCTTTTGCCTAAAAATTGGCACCCAAAATCCCACAACCAACTTTGGATCCTATTCTTAAAGCGGAACAGTTGAAAATAAATAATACTTGTTAAAATATAAACTTGGCATTGTCGAGACGGTAAACGCTATTCAATCGCGTGGAAAATATTTTATTGCACAAAGAACGTTCCAAAAGGAACGTACCTGTTCGTTCGTTATTTTCTCAACTATTTTCAGAGTTATTGGATTGAGGCTTGAATGTCGCGCACAGGTACAAGGGTGCGTCTGTAAATGGTCGAGGGTTCAATCACTACTCGCTATTTCGTTCGTCTGGTAAATAGGAAAAGCGCGGCATTGAATTCCGCTACTCTTCTTATGCTTAAGAAGGTACTTTGTGCTATAATATAGATATGTATAGAATAAATAATTAAATATGATAGGAAAAATAAAACAAAACATTGGTAAATACAGCGATTGCAAGTTTGATTTCCACTCGGATGAATAAAATATTTTCATATACTCGCTTTGATAACAAGACAAAGTGTGGCGTTGAGTTCCGTTACATGTTTCCTAATGCGTGCATTATTTTATACTTTTCATTTTTATTTGCCCTACGAGTCGAATATAATTCAGTCTAAGTTTGTATAACTTAGACATTTGTTACCCTCTTTGTTCCCTCTGCCTAGCCCGCTTTCTGCCTAACAAGGTGTGCTAAGTAGAGATAAAGATCAATTTATGTGATTATCATTCGTTATCACAAATAGAAATTAAAGCCACAACGATCATACAAATGTTTTTTTTTTTCAACCTTATGCTGAATCCCGTACACAGAGGGTAAGCATGGGGAAAACACAGTGAGTTAACACTCCGTTCACATTAAAATACTTCCGTTCCTCACTTTACGCTGAATTTGTGGCATTGCGTGTTGAGTGACCAAACTCAACGCCGTAGTTTACCTTGTTACCAGAGCGAAGAAATTAACTTTTTGTGTCTTCTTTTAGCTTAACGTTAGACCCCACATGTGGCACGGTAGCTAGAGAGAACTTGGCAATCTAGTGTTAAGACACTCCGTTCCCTTCTCCACTTTCCGGTGAATTTGGGGCTTTGTGTGTGATAACATCTGATACCTGTTGTATGTGATAACATCTGATAATACTGTTTCCATCGGTACTCTTGGTGAATTTGAGTACTTATAAATGTATCGGAAGGTCTAAAGCATTGGGTATTGACGAGCAGAGCATAAAACAGGCGGTGAAGAAGCGTTTCTTTGGTCGCCGGAAAAACATACTTAACAGCCTTTTGTCAGGTGTCGACAAGGTTCGTGCTTTCAATGGATATTTTATGCCAACCTATGCTTTCGGTATTGGTCACAGACCAAGTTAAACCGCCAATTGCGTATATTGCTGACAACACACCAAATGAATGCGTTCGTCTATAATGAAAGGTCGGGCCTTTATGAGTACCAAGAACCTCAATAGGGGTATGAAATCTTTGATATTTTTCAAGATTGATATGGATGTCGTAGTAGTTGGCAAAGCCTCACCTTCCGTCAAGAGAACTAGCGTAGGCCTATAGTACTTACTACTTTTGATCACGTGTGTGGAAGAGCAAGTGTGGGAGAGCAAGGAGCTGCATTATAGATACTTTAAAGCTTTAATGGACTCAGACGTGGACACTCAGCTTCTTTATTATCTTGGCTATAGTTTGGGGATCTTTTTGGGGAAAGTTTAGGCTTTGTCTGTGCAATTACGGACTAACTTATCAAGACAACAGAATGTATGAAAGATGGTACTGTTGAAATTTGTCGGGCGTGCCATCGCCTTGGAGAGTGCCCCAGACACATCTCTGGTTGTTCTTACACAATTAAGCCAATAATTCACAAGCAACTTGTTCTTCAATAACGCTTTCTAAAGTGGAGGTACCCTACTATTTACTATAGGTACAATCTGTTCTGGTAAATAGCTGTGCCTTGCTCTACTGGGATAGGTATATTGTTACTGACAGTTATATTATTTCCAATAAACCTGATTTACTAATAATAGACCGGCGCACCGTGCAAGGATTATTGACATTACTATTCTACATGATGATAACCTTGTGAGAAGTTATCTTATTATTTGGACTTTTCCCATTACAATCATGTATGATGTTAGTGCGATTATCAATGTGTCGGTTGTGGTTTTAGACAACATTTTGATAGAGAAAAAGCTCGATCAACATCTTAAGCGGTTACCGCTTAGCTGTGGGATAATCAACCGGATACAGAAGGAGTGTTACTTGAGACGGCACGTATTGTGAGAAGGTTCCTCACTCTGGAACCCCAGTCACCGAAGGCCTGGACCCTTATCTCACCGTCGGCATAGTTAGTCTTTTTAAAAGTATCTATGTTTATTTTTTGTATAAAAAATTTAAAAATATCTTAGTATGAATAAAAGAAATTAGATTAAATTCATTTACTACAAAGCAAAATTTATGTATCATGTGAAATAATAAATAAAACAGCCTCACAAGCCGTCCTCGAACAAATAACAATCATAATAATATCAAACGAAACGAAAATACGTCACCGTAACGCATTATTACAGAATATTCACCCATTTCCATAAGTCATTTGCTCGTGATATATTCCATATGAAATAAAGATATTTTGCCTTATATTTGTATCCATATGAGTATGTGTTAATGTTATATTATAGAGAGAATAAGATAGAATTTTATAGTATAGGCAAAGGGAACCTAAGAATTTGAAAGGTTAAGATATCCCTTTTCCATTGAAATAATTCCGATGGCCGCTTTCTGTTGAACTCTCGAGGCATGGCGCGTTGAGCATTACAACGCTGCGCTCGTGCATTGTCACCAGAGCTAGGAAATGAAAATGTTAAACATTTCGTTTTTTCTATTGGGAATCGAAACCACAACCGTTGCATTTATAATCTGCTCCTGAGCCACGACGGCCTCGTGTCACGTTTTCATATAATAAATTTAGAAACAAAAAATTATATCTTATAAACATATCTAGAATCTTGAGACTATCTGTTTTTTACTTTTCATATATAATAACTTTCATTGTCATACGTAAGATTATTGTGATCAATCCCAATTGGCATTGACACTACGTAGGGAGAGGAGAGCGCACTTCGTCCCTAACAAGTGTAAGTACTCCGCAGTTGTTCGTCATCGGCACCCCCTGCAGGAATCGAACCTATGCTTGCGTCGACCGATCGGGCTTTGAAAATCCATACATCAAGCAAATTACATTTTTCTAAAAGAGCAAGCGGGCCAGGCCACAGGACCAGGCGGTCATACTTGACAGTATGCCACCAAGCTTAATTTCATCGTCGATTCGGTCTATACGGTTGTGGGACTACACACGGTGGTTTTGGGTTCTAATTTTAGTTCTTTTTAGTTATATTATCCAAGTATAGCGTTGAGACCTGCGACTCAATACATTATGTTTCGATATGCAAGTGCTTGGAGAACCAAGTGTCCTGTGGAATACAAAACAAACAAAATATTTTGAAAC